>JAVANC010000012.1:34775428-34800894 GCA_033319125.1 Parnassius glacialis | reverse complement strand
GGGTAGGCGTGGGCGTCTCTAGGGGACGACCTCAGGTGAATGCGGCGATTGCAGGATCGGCGACTTCAGCCCAGACAGGAGCTTGCAGGATCCTCAGCGACTTCAGACAGCGCAGTGGCCTGCAGGATCCGGTGACTGCAGGCGGGACAGAGGTTTGTAGGTTCCGGTGATTTCGGGCGGAACAGAGGTCTGTAGGTTCCGGCGACCCCAGGTAGAGTAGAGACTTGTGGGATCTCGGCGACTTCAGGCAGAGCAACGTTTTGTAGGATCCGGCGACTTTAGGCAGAGCAACGGATCGTAGAGTCCAGTGGCTTCAGGCAGGATAGAGGCTTGCAGGATCCCGGGGCTGAGCGGCCCCGGGATAAGGCCTTTAGAAGATGCTTCCGATACGAGAACTGAAGCAAGACTGCATTTCTTCACCGATTGTTCGGCTTTTATATCTTTCTAGAGAGAACGGAAAAATTATTTAAATTAAAAGGAAATTTATTGTAAATGACCTAGAGCAAAAGAGTATTTATGTGAAAATATCGAGATAAAACATCATATCGGTAACGAATTTGAATAAAAATTGCCATGACAACGGTATAAATAGTAGTTGTCATAAAAACCAATTTTTGGTTTTTGGACTTTTATTAAGAAATTATTACATTTAAGTATGAATTGAGATATGATTCACATAGGAAAAACTTATGCACGGCTGCGTGCATGAAGCCTGAAATTGTAGAGTTACAGAGAATTCAATAAAAGACCATAAAGGTAAGACTTCATTGACAGCTATTTTAAAAGTGATAAATAGTGTGAAAATACGAAGTAAAATGATATGTTATTGTATAAAAACGTTACAGGATCCTATAGAAATAAAGGTGATGCAAAATATAAATGCAGAAAATCAAAAACAGAATGAAAAAAATAGTATAAAGTGATGCAAAACATGAATGCAGAATATCAAAACAGAATGAAGAATTAGTGTACAATGAAATGTAAGTAGTATAACACTACAAGTTAAATTTATATATCACACACTTAGATTTTAAAACAGCTTTTTTGAATGCTAAATAAATGAAAGAGTTGCTAGAATTCCAATAGAATGTAAATTAGATATCAATAAGTCAGATTACTGTGATCAAGAAATTCCATATCAACAATTGATATGATAAAACAATTGAACTGATAAAAATATTAAACTTTCAGTTTAATGTTTTCATCAAATCAAATCAGTTCTTACAAGACCTGATATTTCTTATAGTGTTAGTATTCTTAGTCAATTTAATAAGTAGCATACCATTGCTCATTGGAATTATGCAAAGAGAATACTTCGGCATCTTAAAAAAACTAAGAATGTTTGCCTAAAGTATGTAAAGGAAAAAGCTGGACTTGTTGGATATGTTGATGCCGATTGGGCAAGTAATCCTATAGATCGCAGATTATATACGGGCTACTGTTTTGTAATGTCAGGCTCAGCCATTTCCTGGGAGAGTAAATAACAGAGGACAGTTGCATTATCGAGCATGAAGTCCGAATATATAGCAATAGCGGAGGCACGCAAAGAAGTCATTTATTTGATATCTTTACTCTATGAACTTACTGGAAACCTTTGTACTGTAACAATGTATAATGGCAGCCAAAGTGCACAGAAGTTGGTGGCAAATTATTTTTGCAATAGAAAGAGATAACACATTGACATTAAGTATCATGTCATAAAATATACAGTTAACAATAATATTATTATTTTACGATATTTGCCAACAACTGAGATGCCAGCTGATGTTCTTATTAAAGCTTTAAGTCCTGCCAGGCATAACAAATGTATTGAGGGTCTGGAGTTAGTATAGAGTCAGAGAGTTAGTTTAAGTAATAAGTACTAGTTTTGTAAAAGTTTTTGTTTATTTGCTGTAGTTGGGGTGTTAGAAATAGTTATAAAATGTAACATAACAATGTAAAAACATATAACATCAAATAAGCCAAATAGCGCTGTCTATGGTTGTCTTTGGATAATATGTGCACATCTATTATTTTTGGAATAAATTAGTCTTTTATCAGCTTTCACAGAAACACGTTTTATTTCATCCAATAATAATAATATTTATATTGAGAACCACGATTTTAAAAGGTTTTTCGGAATAATAAATATAAATAAACACAAATTAATAGATTTAACTTTATGTGCTTGTCCTGAAAACATCTATTTTTTTCTTTTTCATCAAATCTCTAAAAAAATAATTTTATTAGTCCTGAAGCTATTTATAACTGCTTTCATCTACATAAAATTTCTGTGAGTAAGGCCCGCCACATACATACGGAATTCCGTTTCGGGATTCCGTTTCGGAATTCCGTACGGGTCGGCCACACACATACGGCATCCCGTTTTGCCCGCAAAATTTCGAACGGAAAAATACCGTACGTGTGTGACAGGTCATAGATTTTATATGCACTTGCTGCGTTCGGTATTCCGAATTGGAATATCGAAACGGAATCTCGAAACGGAATTCCGTATGTATGTGGCCGGCCTAAACGTCCGTGACATTGACAATACAGACAAACATCCATGTGATTCCGTCTCTCTTTTAATGGCACAGACGTTTGGTGATTTTGTCACGTAACGCTACAAATCCATTTCACTTCTTGTTAGATTGTATAATATTAATATCAGGATAAATCATGTTTTTTTTTTGCATATCCTTATATTTAAATATTGTATTATTTATTTTGCAATATTATGCTTACGGGAATTTCATAAATTTTATAAACCTGTGTGTGGGAGTTCGCCATTAACCTTTAATGAACATAATCATCATCATCATCACAGCCTTTCATAAGTCCACTGCTGAACATAGGCCTCCCCCAAGGAGTGCCACAAAGCACGGTCCTGAGCCACCTGCATCCATCAACTTCCTGCATGTCTTACCAGGTCATCAATCCATCTCGTGGGGGTTCGCCCTACACTTAGCCTACCGGCACGAGGCTGCCACTCAAGAACTTTTCTTCCCCATCGTTTGTCGATTCTTCGAGCTATATGGCCAGCCCACTGCCACTTCAGCTTACTAATCCGTTATGCTATGTCGGTTACTCTGGTTCTACTGCGAATATCCTCATTTTTAAGTTTATCACGCAGAGAAACCCCCGAGCATAGCCCTCTCCATAGCTCACTGAGCGACCTTGAGCTTCCTCATACGGCCAGCAGTGAAGGACCACGTTTCAGATCCGTAAGTCGTCACTGGCAACACGCACTGGTTGTACAATTTCGTTTTAAGGTTTTGGGGTATGTCTGATGAGAAGATGTGTCGTAGTTTCCCGAACGCTGCCCAGCCGAGTTGAATCCGTGGATTGACCTCTCGGTCGAAGTTGGACTTACCTAGTCGGACTATTTGTCCCAGGTAAAAATACTCGTCAACAACTTCGAGCTTAGTGCTCCAAACAACTACCGGCATAGGTGTGACATGGACATTAAACATGATCTTTGTTTTGTCCATGTTTATATATTATTTTGTTTTTATTATTATTGTTATTATTTTTTATATATTATTTATATTATTATTTGGTCCATCCATAAACATAAATAATAATAGAAATATGTACAGAAATAGCCACAATCTTTCTTATTTCGTTCATGAAAATAAAATTGAAATCTGGCTAGTTTAGAAGAAGGTAACAAGGATATACACGATGATAAATTATAAGTTAGTGATTTTTTATAGGTATAATCAATTTGACCTGCTGTTGTCTCGGAGAAAATGAATGCATCCAGCATGCTAAACCTCATTTTAACGAGCAAAATATGTTTTTTGCAGCGCTCATAAGTGGTCGTGAGTGACCATCATAACTAAACAATTACCATCGCCACTAAATTACAAACCCATTACAGGAAATCGTAACGAAACGAAGTTGTTTAACCGTTTTCGAGATAAATGGGAACATTCGTTTGAACCCACAAAGAACTTCCCACCAGAAACGCATACTTACCTTCTCCGTTCCGTCGACAAGAAAATCTTCACAAATAATTTGATCACTATATTTTTTAATTACAAATTTCATTGTTGTTAATATTTTTAACATTTTATCTAAATTCTTTGCATCAGCAATTCATCAGTTCAGTTATAATATCTTGATGACACATCTTTAAAAGCAACAAGCCTTTATTGCTAATATTTTTCCTCTTAGATTTTTAAGAACCGATTACTTTAAGAAGAGGCGGAGTTCGGAAGAGACCTACTGTGAGGATATTTCTTCGAGCTGTGAGATGCGGCTTCGGAAGTAGCTGCTAGTACCAACGTTTTCCTGGCTATCAGCAAGCTTGCTCCTGATTTTCGGCGGGCAATAATTCCGCTAAACAGACGAGCCGACACATGCTCCTACGGATTCTCCCCTGTAATCTAGTGATAGTACCTAGAATCTAGTGCTCTGATGATAGTAACGTTTTTTTTAATAGAATGGTGACTAACGAGCACATACTGTACGTGATGGTAAATGGATGTTTTGGCCCATTTAAACGTCTACATTATTCCTCAATTCAGAACCAAACTGCAGGTGCATTGTCACCGCTTAGGACTAAAATGGAATGCCACGTTTCGAATACAAAGTCGCTCCATTTCTCTACACTCACCACACAAAACAAAGAAGCATTAAGTTGCTATTTTATGCTGATTCTGTGAAATTCTGTTCCTAACCCGGTCGAACCGAATCATTTGTGGTATAACCATAATATAACCGCAGCATGGGGTCTACCACGTAATTTATTGTAAATAAATTTATTAAATATCAACTGAATTCTTTAAATTCACATTTCTTTTATATTTATGCACAGCGCGTAGCCCACGTTACGTGACCTCTACTCCGAAAACTCTCTGACATATATAGACTGTTACTTACCTGATTTTGATCTGTCTTGATAATATTTACCAGAGAAAATATGAGTAACATTTTCATATATAAATCTTCCTTGTATAGAAATTGTTAGGATAACTGTCTACCATTTTTTGGAACAAAAACGGTACCTAGTAATTTCATTACAGTGATGTACTTTTTCAATCATGGCATTGACAATAAATCTCGTAACTTATTTATGCCACCTCCAGGCCTTCTGTCACATGTTAGAATAAATATAAATTGTAATATTAATTTTCCTCCAACTTGACTACTACGATAAAAAAAACTCTTTTGCTTGCCTCGAAATTATTTACAGTCTTTATCCGAAACAAAATTCCGATACCTTGTACTGACGCAATAATTTATTTTATGCCGAGTTTCCGGAATATATACAGGGTATGTTTGTCATTCGCGCAATAAATTGTGTGTGATTTGGTAACCTACACCCTACACTCGACCTACGCAAAAAGTTTGGTTGAATGTGAAAACAGTTACGCATATATACAAAATTATACAAATATAAAAGTGAATTGGGGCGCAATAGAATCGTTCATTCATTTCACGACGATGGGAAATGAATTAATGATTAATTAACATTTAAAGGCTGGCAACTCATCTGCAATTCCATCCCTGGTGTTGCAGTTGTTCATGGGCGGCGGTAGTCACTTACCATCAGGTGAGAAGCATGCTCGTTTGACCCTATCTTATAAAAAAAATTCGAACACACATCATAAAAAACCATAAACATAAATGCGCTGGGTTACAGCAACTTAAAAGCATCCGACTCTATATGATGTTGTAGCAGTGTTGCCATGGCCAAAGGTAGTAAAAATGTGTAAAATAAAATCCAATATACCTTAAGTTACAACGTAAATAAAAATACCTAAATAAATAAGGGTAAAATTATACCAAATCATGATACAATATGAACAAAATGTATTGACTTATGCACATAGCTATAATACAATAACAGCTATAATAAAATGTAATTAAAATTAGCAGATGGAACTGCTAGAAAAATATAATGGCTTCCGACGGATGACAGTATAACCCATCTCGTTTATATTAGCCGAAATTCAAAAATACCTAAACATTTGACAGCATCAACAAATATATGAGCTGTAAAGCATGACGACTTTTTTATAGAACAGGGACAACAAGCACAGTTCACCATGTATCGACCGCCGCCCATGAATAAGCTAAAACACCAAGAGAATTGCAGGTGCATTGCCAACGTTGGTAAAAAAGTGCCATTGTCCACTGAAGTTAAGTACTTAGACGTAACAATCGACCAGAAACTTACGTAGAACTCTCACCTTAGCAATGTATGTTATAAGGCTAAAATTGCCTTAGGTATGTGTACTCACATGGTTGGAAACAATTGGGGCTTGCATTCCAGTTTGATCTTATGGCAGTAAAGAAGCATAGCACGAGGCCGATTCTTACCTACGCCTCCACTCTTTGGTGCAATAAGGCCAACCAAAAGACGACTGCGGACAGATTAAATTGTCTACAAAGGACTGCCTGCTTAATGAAAACTGGAGCAATGCGATCCTAACGAGGCCTAACGCCTCTTGATCATTATTTAGACTAGGAGACGAGGGCTAGTTTGTATAGGATTAACGCTCAGGGCGGTTTTAGCTTGCTGCCCTATAGACTGAGATTCATGCTCGACTCAATTAAGGAAACACCGGTCTTATGCATGATCTCAGATATCATGTGTCCACTATATACTTTTAATAAAAATTAAACAGTGGAACTACTCTCCAGAGAAGACTGGCTAAATGACCAGGTCATCTGTGAGGTCAGTAGCCTTTTATGGTGTACCAATAGGTCAAAAATGGGCCTTGACGTAGGCTCTGGAATTTATGGAAATCAATTTGCAAAAACACTACGTCAACTGTATTATCTACTAGCTGGCCGGGCAGACGTCGTACTGCCCTCTCCGACTTGGCCTATAAAAATCCTTAAATTACCAATAAAAAATATTGAGGGTAACTTAACGGCATAAGAACTATCCTATCTCTCAAGTTGGACCAAACTGAACATAGTGTGCAAAATTTCATTGTAATCTGTTCAGTAGTTTAATAGTTCATCGCGGACAAACAATGTGACACGTAATTTTTATATATAAAAATACTAGCTGGCCAGGCAAACGTTGTTATGCTCTTTTCGACGACCCTTCACATAAAAAATCCTTAAATTCGTAATAAAAAAATGTTGAGCATCACTTATCGGGATAAAAACTATCCTATCTCTCAAGTTGGACCAAAATGCACACAGTGTACAAAATTTGATTGAAATCAGTTCAGTAGTTTAGGAGTCCATCGCGGACAAACAATGTGACACGTAATTTTTATATAGATAAAGAGATAGAAAAGATATTTTAGGTTGCTGTGATACTGGTCCCTCTCTTTAGACCTGCATAGCTGCTCGCACATAATAATAAAAACAAACATTTTTGCCGACTCATCGACCTTTACGAATGTGTGCGTGTGTAGTAAATAGTAGGGGTTAGATATTTATGAATGACAATCAGTTAAAATGACGCATTTTTAATTTAAAAGATAAAAATTACAGAATATTTGAGATATTTTTCTTCTAATTCTTCTTCACCGTTTGCCTATATTACTTATTTTAAACCTTCTCTGCAAATTTTGCCGGTTATTTCAAAATAACCCTGTAGTTATTTGTTGATCCTTAATGTTTTCTCCTGTAAATCATATTGCACCTCCAAAGTTTGACCAGTAGAGAACGAGAGAACGACTTAAGGCGTTAAGCCTGCCTTTGTACATATTTTTGCAGCGAAGTTTAAATAAATAAATAAATGTCCCTAAGTCAAGTCAGAACTAATACAAGCTATCCTTCTCGATGATTAGAAAAGTAGAGTTTACTCGTTAAATGGTAACTTAAAAATAATAATCTTTTAGGAGAAAACAACAGAAAAAATTGTCCAAATCATTACTTTTAGTTTGGCAACCCCAATCGTTTCCAACTACAATAAATATAAACATTAAATATCGGACTGTGTTTGCCAACTTTGTCCGAGACATATAGTGACTGCCGAGCAGAAAGTGTGTGTAGCTGTTCAGAAACCATCATAAAAATATATGTGTTTCTAACTGGTGAAAGCATTGTATTCTTACGACAGTATCTGCAAGAAGAAAGAGGAAGAATTTTATATGCCTACAAATAAATTAAGCTTTAAATTTTAATATAAATACACAGGGTTATTGATTAAGTTGACCTACATCCATTAACGGGTTGGCTAGTTTATTTCTGACTGATGTGACTATCAAACACCATACCCCAGGCTGAACCGTTTTTTTTAAACAGGACTTTAAAGTTTTTACATCAAATGGAAGAATTTTTTGTCAAATGGACAATTTATTTATTTTGTAATTAGTGCCTCTAATTTATTTAATTTTTGTGTAGTAGATAAGTTGTTTTATTATTCTCAATACTAACATTGCAAATAACTTTACAAATTGGGTCGTTCTCGTAGATTGAATGTTAGAAATATGAATAAATTCGTGAAAAGTATTTTTTTTCTTTCAGGAATATTAAAAAAGGTTATGGTAGGTATGCTGGAGATATGCTATTAAATTTCTACGTTTCTTCAGCTATCCAAAAAAGTATAACACTTATGGGTATTATTATTAATTAACCAGCTGTTCCCCATGATTTCAATCGCGTGTTATTTAAGTTTTTATTACGCGGAACCCTAGTTATTTTTCATTATCATTATTACAGCCACTGCAAAGTCTATCTAGGAGATCTATGTTTTGCAAGTCCACTGCAAAACAAAGATCTCCCCCAAGGCATGCCACAAAGCACAGTCCCGAGGCACCTGCATACATCGACTTCCTGTATGACTTACCAGGTCGACACTCCACCTAGTATGGGGACGCCCTACACTTCACCTGCCGGTACTAGGCTGCCACTCGAGAATCTTTCTTCCCATCGGTTGTCAGTTCTTCGAGTTATATGGCCTGCCCATTGCCACTTCAGCTTACTAACCCTTTGCGCTATGTCGGTTACTCTGGTTCTCCTGCGGATATCCTCTTTTTTAAGTCTATCACGCAGAGAAACTCCTAGCATAGCCCTCTCCATAGCTCGCAGAGCGACCTTAAGCTTCCTCATACGGCCAGCAGTGAAGGACCACGACTCAGATCCATAGGTCATCACTGGCAACACACACTGTTTGTACAATTCAGTTATGAGGTTTTGAGGTAATCTCTGACAAGAAGTTGTGTCGTAACCTCCCGAACTCTGCCTAGCCAAGTTTCCCTACGTTCAGCTCACCGTTCTCTTTTGTGCCTAGTTTTGCGTTGAAGTCTCCCATTAACACCGTATACATCTCATACATTTCCTTCACCTTCTTATCGGGATGTGCCGAGGTGGGTGAGTAAACCTGTTTAACCTTCAGCGAATACCGTTTGATGATTGTGAACGTAAGGTACGTAAGTAACCCTCGTCTACATACTTACAACTTTTATAACGTTGTTAACGAGAGACTTATAGACGATAAATCCGACACCTCCTTGGGATAGATGGTCGACCTCCCGGTGATAGAACAAGTTGCCGGATTCAAAGATCACCATGTCTTCCCCCTCTCTCCGGACTTCGGATAAACCTATAATATTGTTTATCTATTCTTCCATCTCCAGGATCTTATTTTCTGTCCTCAGGGTACGTGCGATATATGTTGTCAGGTCGAGTCGTCGTAAGTGGCAACCGAACCTCCACCGGAGATTCTTAGCACCCCTGCCCCGCTGTTACCATGGCCACCACCGTAGCCAGGAATAGCGGGCCGCCGGGGACTTTGGGCCGTTTATTTGTGTCGTTGCTTATTTCAATGCATTATATGGTCAAAAATCAATTAGAATAAATTTGCACAGCATACCTACTACTATATATACCTACGCTATTTAAGTTGTATTTAGAAAAATAAAAAAATAGGTATTGATAGAAAATTATTAAAGAAGTGATAGGTGGCAAGGATTAAACTTAAATATAAAAAAAAAAACTAGTTTAAATTACTTCTTATATTTTATTCCACCTCAAGAATTATTTGCTCAGTGCGTACCCTTTGCTTTGCTTTACTTTAAACTGGAATGATGCACAAAGCATGTATACAAACTTTATTTGTGCCGTTTTACAGTTGCTCTGTCATACTGATTACTGATAGGAAAATCAACAATATATATAAACAGGTTGATAAAGGGGAAGAAATATAAACGCAAGCCTAAAGATGCAATTAAACACAATACAGTTGCCCCGCTTTTGAACTTAGGAACTGAGTAAAAGTTTTAAAATCAAATGTATACTTTAGATTAGTTTCGTTCTCATTCAAAGTTCCTTCCAAGAAAATTAATAATAACCTCCTTCACTCTCTTTTTAGTTTAATTCAAGGGATCCTCCGTTATAATTTTAAGTTTTCCTTGTTTAAAGTAGTAAGCATAGAATAATTTCTATATAAAATATTGTATAGTAAATTATTATTTATGTTTATTTCAAATTATTGTAAGTCACCAATTTATCAAATTATATAATATAATACTAGCTGTGCCTGGCATGCGTTGTAATACATCTTTTACCTCAAGGACGCGTACACAAAAGTTTACCAAAGCTTAGGATAAATATATGAAATGCTTATAAGACGAACAAACAAAAATATTAATTTTGTATGTACCGTTTGCAGGCTGGTGGTTACCTATATAGAATACGTGTGACAAACGAGTATCCAATCCAGTTGATTGGGAGTGGATGCTGTGGGCCACAGACATCTACATCTATCCTCGATTAAGAATCGAATTGTAGATGGCTTGTCACCCATGAGAATTAAGGTGGTATGCCTTAAATCAGGATATCATTAAAAAGGTTCTCCGGTTCTCTAAACTCACAGCAGCATTGCGTTGCTATTTATGGTGGTATTCTGTGTATGCGTAGTCCTTTCCCGGAGCACGTGGCGCCGACCCATTCAAATAACTAATATAATATATAATAAAATAAAAATATTATAAAGCTTTCTTTTGCTTTGACCGGAACACATAAGTGCAAGCACTGTTCTTTAGCCGTAGATGGACAGATTCCAATATCAGAGTTAACCCAGAGTACCTTCAGCTTTTCTACCGACTTCCAAAAAGGAGACGGTATTCGATTCGAATGTATGTTTTTTTATGTGTGTTACCTCATAACTTTTTACTGGGTGAACCGATTTCGATGATTTTTTTTTTATTTGAAAGCTACTTCTCTTGTAATCCCCTATGAATTTGATTAAGGTCAGACCTATAGTTTTTGAGTTATTCTTAATAATTTATATTGAAGTCGGCTGTACAAAATTTTTAATTTTCTGCTGACTTCCAAAAGGAGACGGTACGCAATTCGACTGTGTGCTTTTTAATGTGTGTTACCTCATAACTTTGTACTGGGTGAACCGATTTCGATGATTCTTTTGTTATATGAAAGCTGATACCTCTTTTGTGGTCTCATATAAATTTAATCAAGGTCAGACTAATAGTTTTTGAGTTATTCTTAAATAACTTATATTGAAGTCGGCTGTATAAAATTTTAAATTATTTAATTATTAATTTTAGTCCTATCTATGCAGAATGTATTTACTGTGTCTTGAAGTCTGGCAGAGGTATGCTTGGGTTTAGTTTTAATTTTATTAAATACAGGATCCCAAGCAGGTGGTTTTACCCAGCCTCCCTCTGTATTAAAATTAGGATGTTTTATAATTCCAATAGCCTCACATATCATCCTTGGCAGGAATTGATGTACTTTCGCGAGAATTTGTGGTTTATCAAATCTAATGCAATGGTGGAGGCCATCTAGCATAATATGATTACAAACTGCAGATTTCCCGTAACGTTGGTGTTTCACGTCAGCTATGTGTTCTTTTATACGGGTTTCAATAGATCGCTCTGTTTGCCCTATATATGAGAGACCACATTCGCAATCAAGCTTGTACACTCCTGCATCTTGTAGAAGAATATTGCACTTGACGGATGATAAGAACTGACTACCCTTCCTCGCCGGCTTGAAGAATGGACCAATAAAAGCTCGCTACAAGATGTAGCCAATCTTATCTGTGATTCCTCTGACATGTGGTAGTATAGCAGGCACATGCTCGACTGTGGCCGGCTTCACTCGATCACTGTGATGTAGGCGCGGGACCCGAAGCTTGTTGTCGTGCAAAACCTGCTTGACATGCTAAAGCTCGGCGGTCAGGTGCTTGCTTCCACAGATCCCTCGTGCTCTCTGCAACAAATATTTGCCCACGATAGCTTATATAATATAGGATAAATACAAAAAACCAACAACAAAAACGAAAATAGACTCGAGTAATAAACAACGCATGGTTTATAACCTGTCAAAACAATCTCTGGATGACGCGACAATAAAACTTGTGGCCAAAGTTAGGAATTTCGCAATAACACTGCGAGAATTCCCGTATGAAGACATTATCTGTAGTTTTGAGAACTGTTTGTATAAAAATAATATTGGTAATAAAGATTTAGAAGCCATAGGTCAAGAAATTTCATCTATGTTACGTCGAAGCTCAACGCCGAAATTAAATCTTCTCAGAGATAAATTTAGTGCATTGAAAAACTTACGCAATAGGCCAGATCTCAGGATTCACAGCTATTATTATAATATACTCGCAGATAAAAGTAATGCTACGGTTATAGTGGATAAGTGGGATTACAATTGAAGGGCACAGGGAAAAAAGGAGCTCATTGAAAATTTTACGTTTTTGGATTGAACTATACCATTTTACTTAGTTTTCTATGGCCAATCAGAGCACGTTATTTTAAACACGATAAAAGGTGCTTATTTTGTGTAAATTGAATAAAAAAACTTGTACTTTAGGATAAAACGCGCTCATTGCATTCTATACCGCGTAAAAAGGTGCTCATTGTCTATGAAACCACACTAGAACGGGCTGATCGCAGCGATTGTAACAGAAAACGCGCTCATAGTCGGCCATCTGTATTATTTTGTCATACAAATGGCAGCTGCCAGATAAGCTTCCTTGCATAAATTTTACGACTTCTTTAGTGTACGTTAGGTTTTTAAAAGTTTTTGCTTATTTATCTCAAAATATATACGAAAAGTATTCTAGATATTATTGATATTTATTTTACATTTTTTCAAAATATTCTCCATCATGCTCTATACAAAGTTCCATTCGCCTAAGTCAACTCTGAAAACACTTTTATCAGTCTTGATCTGACAGGTCGGAAATCGCTTCTTCGTAGGCAGCCACGGCTTCAAAACCAGATTAGTCAATAAATTCTTTTGTTCTAAGGGAGGTATGTGAAGAGGCGTTATCGTGATGCAGCATGATTAGCGAAGCCCGGTCTTTGGTCTTCTCTCCCGCACAGCTGAAAAAGCTTTGGGTAATGCAATTGTAGTATACCATTCAGATTTGACTTACCTACAAATTTCCAGCATTGATGTCGACAAATGTCCGCTCCGCGAAAAAAAACTAGAAAAAGAACTGTCCTTCTGAGTAGACCTATACCGATGATTGCCTTTTATTTTCCGGATCATATTGATAGATCCATGTCTCGTCACCAGTAACGATTTCTGAAAGGCGTCTTTGATGAGAGATGCCCCGTTTTCAAAACGTAGACGCATTTCATGGCACCAATCGACAGGAGTCTGTATTTCGCTTTCGGAGAGCAAGCGAGGGATCCATCGACAACAAAGCTTCCTCACTTCAAGATGTTGATGTAGGATGGTATGCATGCTGCCCGAACTAATTATCTTGCCTACAATCTTTTCGATGTCCGTATATGTGATTCGTGGGTCTTCTCGCACCAACATTTCAGTAGTTTATACATTTTCTGCCGTTACTGCTGTTTGTAGGGCCCCGGTTCTTTTTTCATCTTTAAAATTAATTTTACTCAAATATATAAACTTACCCCACAAATAAATTTCATGCTAATTAACATGTATTTTATTTAGTAACTAGAGAGCATGAGGGATCTGTGACAGCAAACACCTGGCCGCCGAGCTTCAGCATGTCAAGCAGGTTTTGCACGACAACAAGCTTCGGGTCCCACGCCTACGTCACAGTGACCGAGTGAAGCCGGCCACAGTCAAGCGTGTACCTGCTGTACTACCATATGTCAGAGGTGCCACAGACAAAATTGGCTACATCTTGAAGCGAGCTTCTATTAGAACATTTTTCAAGTCGCCGAAGATTATTAGTCAGTTCTTACCATCCGTCAAGTGCAATATTCCTCGACAAGATGCAGGAGTGTACAAGCTTGATTGTGAATATGGTGGAATGTGTAGTGTTCGCGTAAATATAAAAAACTCCTACGCTAGGTAAATAATACGTAGTTGATAACATTTGACGTGGTGGAGGCACGCTGCAGATATATTATCGTTGTTGCACGAATGGATGGACTCTACCAGAGAATGACCACGCTCTCACAGAACACTAATGTAAAATAGAAATTTAATGCCGCCGTGTTTCCTAAGGTGGGCCTTTTTACTGGAAACGAACATTGCATCTTAGTCTTCAGGAATGATAAAGCCTTCTGCATTTCAGTTCATAATCAAGGACAGATGTCTACGGGCCACAACATTCACTTACCATCAGATGTGTGCTCGTTTGTCACCCTTATTCTATGAAAAAAATATCAACTTTGATAATGCACATGGCACTTTCAGGAAAAATATCTGCAACGACTAATCACGTTTGATTGAATTAAATTAATTATTTGCAACATTACTCAAACAAAAATGTAATGAATAACTACAATTAATAGCGGTCATGGAAGAACTATTAGCCAACCATAATAAATTCTCACCGTATACCCAGTATCCGCTGAACGTAAAAAAGGGTTTGTACGTATTTCTGGCCGCATCCTGTGCGCATTTTGTGATATAAAATGCATTTAAAAAATATTTTGCATATCTAATAGAGAAAATTCACAAGTTAAATAAAAGAAAGCATTTATTTAATTGCAAAATCATCATTTTCAGTTGTACAATCAATCGGATTAAAAATGTAATTATTTACGTAAGATATATTTTGTATGAAGTGCGTATTTTTAGGAGTTTGGGAAGTGAAAATACTCTTAGTAAAGAAATATCAGAAATTTAAACTTAACAAAAGTTTATAATTCGATCGCCATAAAATACTGCACATTGTACTAAGCTATTTGAGAGATCTCGCTCAATGGAAGTAAAACAAGGTCGCTTCTATAAATCTGCACGCCTTTTCACAAGGGAGTGATGTGTTTCGAGTAAGCAAATCTATTTTGCGCGATTGGGCTTTTTAACCTTTAATTGTTTCTAATATTTTAAAAAGTAAAATTATTTTAAAAAGTGTCAATGTTGTTTATTTTTTATTTTTAAGGAAGTTAAGAACGAGCTTAGAATTATTAAACACAAGTGTACGCGCAGTAAAAAAGTTGTAGATCTGATAGTAAATTACTCCCATATGGCGGAACCTAAAGACGTCAGATGCAACTTGAACCTCTCTAACCTCCAGACGTTTTTCTTAAGATATTATTACATTACTATTCAATATTATACTTTGGATGAAATTAAAGTCTCAAAGGTCTTTTGTCATTTTACTTTACACTTATTTACAAACGAGAGAAGCCCAAATCCATCAGTGATATATGACGTTGTGACGGAGGCTAAGTGTTTGTCTTTTTTAATTAAAACATTTTATTTTTGAATACCACTCCCTATAAATCAAATAAGTCTTTCAGATACCATTGTCCTATTTGGGTTCATTTTTATTTATTATAGCGGTTAAACCGCGATCTCACTTAAAGTGCTCTGCTTAGTATCAAGAAGGTCCCTACTAAGTTTATGTTTTGCGATTGCAACTACGGAACCCTACATTGTGCCTAGCCGGCATGCACTTAGCCGGTTTTATTAACTTAACAGAGATGCAGATTAACAACTATTTCATAGGTGTCGGAAGGGATCGAACCCAACCAAACTCAATCACAATCGATATCGTACTATGAAATTCACAGCGAGCGTGTAGCTCTCGCTACCAGGGCTCTAGAGAGCGAGTACGTAAACATTTGGGAAGTTTTTTTTTAATTCATTTCAAATTGTCACGCCTTGTTACATAATGAAATCTAATTACAACACATCCTCTTTGTATTTGCTCCGTGCGGGCGCTTATTTGTTGTAAGTACGTTGCGTTCACTGCTGGACGTTGTTTATTTTATAGGATAGGGTGACAAACGAGCACACAGTCCACCTGATGGTAAGTGGTTGCTGTGGCCCATAGACATCTACATCTATCCTAGATTACAAATCAAAATGCAGATGCGTTGTCACCCGTGAGAACTAAGATGGAATGCCTCGTTTCCAGCAAAAAGGGTCTCCGGTTCTCTGCACTCACCATACGAAACACAGCAGCGTTAAGGCGCAGGTTGAGTAAAATGTCGCGCTAGTCGTTATTTGTGCGGTTTTAAGGAGCTATGTACTTTTTATTTAAAAGATATATCAACAAATAAAAAACACATTGTATTTCTACATAATCTTGATTTCATAAGAGCTATATCCAATTTTTTTAAAGGAATAAATATTAATATAATCTCCTTATAACGAAACCACATAAATGTGAAATTATTATTGATAACATGCATCTCCTCGTAAAGTAAGTATTATTTTATTTTGCGATTTACACCAATGGATAGGCAATTTATTAATGAACATTTCTATTATAAAACTTTTTTTAAAAGACCAAAATTTGATTTTATTAAGAAATTATTTTAAAGTCTGGGCGTATTCACTGCCCACGGGCTTGCTGGAGTCAGTGAGCGCTGAGCTCTTCGACAAGCCCGTGTCGTTAGAGCGTCGGCCAGCGCACACGCTCACGTCATATCAGTCGATAATATTATTACTTATTAGGTTATTTATAGGTAGTATTATTTGTTTGTTTTGGGTATAATTTTTCGTATTAGTTATACATATATTTGTTGTGTTTTTTACTGCGCGATGAAGCTTTTTGCGTGTATTTTCTTTGAAGTAAATGCAAATAAAAAAATGAAGCACCATTAGCATGTAAGGTTCGAATCCATAATTAACATTTCGACAAATATTATAATTTACACTATAAAAGGCTAATTCAATATTATCAGTATAGTATACAGTTAAAAATAATCCTGATTCCCAACCACAATATCTTATTAGGTATAGTACTGCCTCGTTGGTCTAGTGGTTGTAGTAGTGCGACTGCTGATCATGAGGTCCCGGGTTCGAATCCTGGGTCGGGCCAAAAAGTCAGTTATGAGTTTTTCGTTTATGTTCTAAGTTATAATTAGTATTACTAAGTTATAGTTTTTTGCTAAAATATAGTATATTATTTATTGCATGTTTTTTCTTCTTTTTCAAAAAATAATTGAGTACATAAGGTGTTCTATACTTATAATTCGGTAAAAAATATCTAAGTAGGTACTAATATACCTACTTTTTACTATAAACTAAATTTTTTTAAAACTAAATCTAAGTAAAAAGACTAAACTGACCATTTATTTTTTAACTCAAAACAGGACATGGGTTTATTTATACTTTAAATACTATAATTTTATACAATTACTGTTAACTATAAAATTATATTCGGTATAGACGGTAATTATTAAATGCAACATTTTTTTTAAAACTATTCATTACATTTGTCAGTGGATTAAATTTGCTTTAATAAAGTTGGTGATGATTTTATATAAGAATAAAATTCTGCTCAAGTTTTTTTATTGTTATCTTTGTTAACAACATCGCTTTTAGAACTGAAACCGAAAGTGTTTCTTTCAGACGTCCACAATTTATTCAAAATAAAAAAAAAAACTCTTTCTACCGGAGCATTTGTACCAGGTAGACATAAAATATATTCGATTAAAAAAATTATGTCGACGATTGCTGACTTTGAATACTTCCATCCAACGAGTTACGGGACAATTTTGTGTCCCGGAGCTTTATTTCGGGACAATGGGACAGGTGACCGAGAAAACGGACAGTCCCGTTCAAAACGGGACGTATGGTCACTTTACCTATAACCCGGCGACGGCTCCGTGGCGCAGTATATTAGCAATCAATTGTTGCGCTGGGGGCCGCGGGTTCGATTCCCGCACGGAACAAATATTTGTAAGGCCTACAAATAATTGTTCCGGGTCTGGATGTTTGTCCTTGTGCAATTGATGTTTGTAAAGTGCCTCCAAGACTCTCATTCTATATTACTCTCACTCTGCGAAACATCCTATTTATTTGTTTATTCTTTATTGCACCAAATATTTGTACAAAATGAGAGCTATCTATCTATTTACCTATAGTGAGTAGGTATCTTTTAAACTCACAATTTTCTATGCTTCATTTTTAATATATAATTAATTATAAAATTTCATAATTAGATAATATATGAGAATACATAATTCTAATATAACGCAACTAATATACCGAATAAAAAATTAAAATACATTAATCGTTGTACGCTGTGTGTATTTTCATAAAATAGTTTATTGATGTTGAAAAAATACTACGTCTGTACAGTAGGTGGCGTCTTACATATTTATTACGCGATCCTATATTGTAGCGAGTCGGCGCGGCACGGCACACCAAATGCTCAAGGTCGTTCGCATGGAGTAGCCCCTTAAGCTGCTATTTTACGCTGGTGAGAGCGTGGTCCTTCTTCGGTCGAGCCGACCCATTCGTGCTACAACTATACCAGTAATAGAGCTGCAGTATGGCTCTACCACGTTAAGCACACATATTTAAGTAAAGTTACGTAATTATATAATTAAAAGTAAAAATAAAACTTGTTAAATCGTTGTTTCGTTGTATTAAAATTTAATACAAAAAAGAGAAATAACGTTAGTAAGTTTATCTTAAAATATATAAACTTGTGATTTAAAAATTTATCTTCCTAAGAGCGGCAATGTTTCATTGGAGAATCGTGGTCCGGAATAATCTTCCTTAAATGGGGAAAAAGCTTTTTTCTTATTTCGCTAAATATCATTGAATATCATAATATATCAGATAGGGCAGAAATTATGCGTAAGTTCCTGTTATATAGAAAATCCTACAGTTATAGTTGTTTTCAATATAACCTTTAATATCAGTTGCCAATAATAAAAAATGGAACCTGGCCGTGTAGTGGCGATGTAAAAGAACCCATCACTGCATTCTATCCAGCAGGTGTCGTAGAAGGCGACTATGGGATAAAACAGAAAATTAGATTGTATATAATACGCTTTTCGCTTTTATATACAATCTAACCAACGGTATAATTACCGACGGTAGCTTTAAAGGGGCGATACAACTGATTGTGAAAAAAAGTGTTCGAGTGGCAGTCTCGTACTACCGGTACGAGGCTGCATGGATGCTTTGTGACATTCCTTGGGGGAGGCCTATGTTCAGCAGTAGACTTGTGTGGGCTATACTCACTCACTTAATCATGTGATGATGATGAAAGATAAATTCATCTCTTGACAAAAATGGTTGTCGAGCTTTTAATTTTCTTTAGTGAATTAAATCAACACTTATATTAGTAAGTTTTCTAAGCCTTGTCCAAAAAGCAAGCATCATGCAGACAAAGTTAACATTTCAAAAAAAAAATATTTTTGCTTTTTATTAAATTTTGTCTCCATTTACCCTTATACTTGCGTATTGTTACGTGTCCATCCATTAATCATTACAACCTATAAAAATCTACTGCTAAACCTAGGGCTCCTCCATAGCAGACCTCATATTAGGTATTTTGCCAAAGATGCTACGTTGGGCAGACGAGTTGGAAACCATCGTTTTTTTTATTTTTAGTTGTTACTAGGATGACGATGCTGCCCATATTCAGGTATATTTCCCTCTGTCATCTTTTACGGTACCCACGGAACGATATCGGGCAGTAAATATTCTTAAACCGCCACTACACGGTAACATATAGTTTAAAATTAAAAATATTGTACAGCCGACTTCAATATAAGTTATTAAGAATAACTCAAAAACTATTGGTTTGACCTTGATAAAATTTATATTTTGGACCACACGAGAAGTACTAGCTTTTAAATAAAAAAGAATCATCGAAATCGGTCCACCCAGTAAAAAGTTATGAGGTAACACACATAAAAAACATATAGTCGAATTGAGTACCGCCTCCTTATTGGAAGTCGGCAGAAAAATAATTTAAAAATCAAAGATGAGAACGAAAAATGTGCGGGTACTCGTTCGAAAAACTGACCTGTACAGCAACATGCATGTTTAAATTTTATTCACACAATTCACAAGCACGTTGTTTCAAAAATGTGATTGTCCGCGTGCAAACCTGAAATATTTACGCGTGGCATGTATCGCAGACAGGACCACGGATTGTACAGCATGTTGATGTGTATACATATACGGTTTAACGCTCTAGAGTAACTGGAAGCGACATGCATTGAAAAATGAGCACACTTTCAATAAAACTTGTATGGTATGTACGAGTATAGTTTATATTTTAATATGAATATATTTTTTAGTAAATCGTTAACTTTATAATCGCCGGCTCTTTAGTGGCGCCGTAAGAACAACTTCTCCTACAAATCTGCTGTTGTGAGAGTCGATAGAGGTAAATAACAAGGGAATATGGGCAGCAGCATCTTCCTGATAACAACAATAATAAAAAACTGCAGTTTCTGTCCACATACTAAACGTGCAACCATGGAAAATAATCACCTTCACAGACAATCTGTAGAAGTTTATGTTCAGCAGTTTGATGAGCTGCAATGAATAAATAAAAATTGTTTACCGCATTTTGATTAATCTAAATCTTTAGTCAAAGTAATAGTTATTATTATTCATATAAATAATTGATACGTACCTAAATGTATGGTAGTGAAACTTGGGTGAGACAGAAGAAGCACGAGAATCAATGCTGTAAGAATGCGGTCATTAAAATGTACTTTCTATCAGACAGGACGCGGTCGCGCGTTCAAGCGTTCCGCGCTCATGTTATGCATTCTAGGGTTCAGTTGCTCACGAATATCACTGTTGGACGGTCTTCGTAGTGCTACTACAGTAACTATTTGACTATAGTTCATTATCGGAAGACGAATTCTTGATATTGTGGACATTAGCAGCATCAAAACGGAAAAAAGAAACATTGGGTACGCCCAGTAAATGAGAACGGAGAACAAGATGGAGAATTTCATAGACTGTTTTGTAACTAAATTCATCATTATCATCATTACAGCCCTTCACAAGTCCACTGCTGTACATATGCCTCCCCCAAAGAATGCCACAAAGCACGGTCCTGAGCCTCTTGTATCCATTGACTTCCTGCATGTCTTACCAGGTTGTCACTCCATCTAGGGGGAGACGCCCTACACTTCGTCCGCCGGTACGAGGCTGCCACTCGAGTGTCTTTTTCCCTATCGATTGTCGGTTCTACAAGCTATACGGCTAGTCCATTGCCACTTCAGCTTACTAATCCTTTGTGATATATCAGTTACTTGGATTCTACTGCGGATATCCTCATTTCTAAGTCCATCACGAGCAGATCACATCATCAGCAGATAAACCTATAGCATAGCCCTCTCTATAGCTCGCTGAGTGACCTTGAGCTTCCTCATACGCCCATCACTGAAGGATCGCGTCTCAGTTCCATAAGTCATCACTGACAACATGCACTGGTTGTACAGTCTCATAGAACCAGTGCGTAAATAACTTACTGATAAAGAAAGCTTTTATAATTCATTTTCAGTCCCCATTTCTCTGTCAATTGCTAACCATGTTTCTGTTACTTTTCCTCGGTGTTTATAATCATCATTCATATTTAATCAATAAAAATATAATCAGATATCATATAAAATACACTTTTCTCATACTCACATAATCAACTTTCGGTCTCCATCTTCTTTCCGATGTGGACGTCGAAACAGCAGTATACGCGCAAACGCGTGTGATTTGGTTGACCGATGCGGTCATAAAAGCTGCTGTCTGGTTATGTCTCTGTAACGTGATACAATTCAACGAACGCTGAAAGCGAACGCGGAATGCTTGAACGCATGAACGCCTTCTGTCTAATGGATCCCTAAGGTTGAATGTAAATGACACAGAGAGAAATTGTGTTAAAAGAGTAAAGTGTGGTTTGCAAGATGATGTTGTGACAAAGCAAATTTATGTTGCAGATAAGTGAACGGCAGAGTCAGCAAGGAGCATCCGAAACGGAATTTTATCGACCACATTGGCGATATATTGAAGATGTGTCAAATAACAATAAGGATACTCTTACCCTTAACCGACGAGCAAGCACGCTTAAGTATAAAGATGCAAAGAAGGTTTGAGATGTCAGAATTGTGCCAAATAGAAGTGTTTAGTCTCTGCCTACCCCTCTGGGTGCCAGCCGTGAGTGTTTATGTTATGTTATGTTATAATTGACCCGTCTGCTGAATTTTCACCTAATTGTCCCAAAAGAGCTATATTTACATAGATATGGCAATCTCTTGAAATAGACCTATGATAGATTTACTTATCTCTGGAGATTTTCCATTAAGTTTATTGCAACGAAAAAATGTAAGACGAATAATTTTCCTATCTTTAATAAAAAGAAGTGACATATTGATTATTGAGAACTGCTGTAAGGAAATTAGAGTTTTCTCTGAGAGTATTAAAAATTCAATTAGTTGATCAATTAGCAATTACCCGTCCAATGAAATTAGCTTGGTGTGATAAAATATCATCGTCGTTTCGTACACAGGACGATGAGACGAAAGAATTCAATATGAACTTATACATACGAGTACAAACATTTCCTTTGCAATAATAGTAAAATCGAACACAAGAAATCTTAAAATCAATTATAATAACTTACAAGAGTAACTAATAATTTAAACTTTTGAACAAGTCGCCTGTTACTAATATCAAACCGATAATATATAATCGTACATTTTTTTAATAGAAGATTGGGCAAACGAACATGCTCATCTGATGGTAAGTATCGACCGCCGCCTATGATCAAAAGCAACATCAGTGGAATTGCAGGGCTCGTTTCTTCAAGGTCCTTTCATTCATTCTGTAAATACTAGTAACAGACATAAGTTTGTAGTATCAATTACGTTGACTCTACTGTGTCAGATATTCATTCTTGGGGTGATGTATACGCTTTTACAACTAAATCCCAGAAAATATACAAAAAAATTTCTGCTCAAAATTCGAAAACTTTATTTTTAAGTTTGTAAAAAAGGGTTTTTATAATATTAAGGAATTTATGGATGATATAATAACCCCTGGGAATGAGGTAATGGCTACCAAGCTATTTCTAAATTGTTTTGTGTTGTTAATTGTGTAACATACATTTAAAAATAATTAAATTTTAAAAAAGCAAAAGCCCGCTGGGTTTCTTGCTAGTTTTTCCCAGAACAGAGATTTTTTTCGAATCAGTGGTAATTAAACAAAAGAGTGACTTCCAATAAGTATTATTTTTATAATCGATATTGAATAAAAAAATTCTGTTTCAGTTACTGGCACATGACATAAACAGGGCCTGTAAAAGCGGTGTAAGAAAAACCTAGTGGTTATTCCTGGGGTAGTCCCCATATCATCCCGTGGGCCTTGTAAGAGACGACAGAACGAAAGAAATCAGGAAATGGGCAGCAGTGTCTTCTCAATAACGACTTACAAAAAATTAGCCGCCCCACTTGCCGAGCGTTGCAACTATGGCAAATATTTCCCCTATGGGGCAATTTATGAAGGAGGTCTATGTTCATCGGTGGACTTTAATACGCTGTAAGGGTAACGGTAAAGATAAGACATGAACAAACATTTATAAACTTCTTATCTCTTTGTTCGTCCGCGTTAATCTCCGGAATAGCTCAACCGATTATAATGAAACTTGACAAACAGATAGAGGCAAGTTTTTACCCAGAAAACTTGGAGATATTTTATGACAAATCGAAAAATGGATAAAATAAATGGTTGTGATTGTTTACGCAAAAGCGTTGGTGTCAGGCATCGACGTTAGATGGCGCTCGGCTCGGCTGATAAGGGATGACGTTCGTGCGTGTTGAACGTCCGAGCTAATTGAACGGTGGGAGTCGAGAGCGATGATTAGATGTCTTCTTCGCGTCGAAAGAGAAGGCAGTCCGTTTTTTTTGGGAGCTCTTAGATCTAATTTTATGTTAGGCGCGTATAGTAAATATACCACTGGGAATGGTAGCGCGTGTTGAGAGTTTACCCGGGACTTTAGGTTTAACGCAGAATCTGTATAAGTGGATTCGACTGTATTAGTTACTAGTGCGGTAGTTAATATTCTAGAAATAACGGTGACCTTTGACCCGTACGTTCTGTGTTCATTTTCGCGAGTCAATCGTAACAAAGGAAGAAAGTGACTGCGGAAGGCGACCTTAGCTTGGAGAGGAGCTGAGGGCCGAACTGCTGCAGGGGGAACGGTCAAATAAGGTCAATAACACTACCAGCCACACCCAAATACACATCACTGACCTTTACTTTCTAGCACAATACATCCACACGAGACCTGACCGAATCCCGAGGGACCAGTCGCCTTGAATAGAGGTAAGTAAGCTCTGTTCAATAATTGTAACGCTCCCCCCCGATTGTTTAGTGTAATTAGACTTTTAACCCGTGGCGTGAGGACGCCCGACCAGCATCTGCCTGTAGCTTCTTCGTCTATGGGCCGCGAAGGATTCTACTCCTGGGATAGGCAGCTGCCGGCCGTAACATTTGGTAACAGAGCGCGATTCTGGGATCGATTCCCGGTCGATCCACCGACCATAGTATTTGATAAAAATTAAATAATTTTGGTGGCAGGGAGCGTTGGGTTGATTGGTTTAATTTTGTGTATACAATCACGCCCGTCCGTAATACGTAAAAATATTTTTTTTATTATATACGTAATAATAAAATTCCTTTCTTTGGTGGCTTGCTTTTTTTTGTTGTTAGCGGGTAAATTTGAAAAGCCACGCCCGGTTCGCGTGCAAGCGGGAGTTTGCGTCATGTAGGTAGATGGCTATTTTTGCGTAATCGGTTAATTATCGTTGCGGATAGTTGTGGTGTATTACTTATCGAAGGGTCGATTTCCGAGCAAGGCAATTTTTGTTGATGTGTATCTTCGTTATATATCTTTCGTATTGTAATTTGTATTTGAACTAAAGAGTGGTAATTTGTACTCGTATTTACGTAATTTGAATTTAACTTAATTTGATCGCACTAGTATTTGTTATTGTTAATTTGATTTGCCTTTTCTTTTGTACTAACTTGTGTTTGATTTAATAAATAGCGGTTCTTATTTGTGTAATTTCTATTCAACTCGACTTGATAGGAACTGCATTGGTTAGCTGTTAATTTTTTTGTATTTTTTATTTGTTATTTTTGTAATTGTGCTCGAGCGGCGTCGTAATTGTATTTAGTAGTGATGTCCTCGCCCAAGATGCTAATCCGTTGCCTGCGGACTGAGTTACGCTGGGCCACCAGCGCCCATGCTTTGATAGGTCGACCGGATACGGTCCATAATTTGATGAAGCGGTTCGAGTAAGTCGATGCTCGAAGGGCTGCAGTGGAGGAGGCTTACGCTGAGCTCGATGATTCGGATGTGGAAAAGGGAGTCCTGGACTCCTGCTTCGCAG
>JAVANC010000012.1:34663273-34775328 GCA_033319125.1 Parnassius glacialis | reverse complement strand
CAGATAATTTTTTTAAATGGTTATTTTTTTGTAGGATAAAAGTGACAAATGAGCACACAGTCCACCTGATGGTAAGTGGTTGCTGCGGCCCATTGAAATCTACATCTATCCTCTATTACAAATCAAAATGCAGATGCGTTGTCACCCGTAAGGTCTAAGATGGAATGCCTCATTTCCAGTAAAAAGGGCCTCCAGCCACCTGCACTCACCAAGCGAAACGCAGAGGTAAACCTCTACTTCACGCTGGTGTTCTGTGAGGTCGTGGTACCACCCTGGTTCGAGCCGGCTCATACGTGCAACAGCAAAAGCTGCCGCGTGGCTCTCCCACCGTTAAGTATATAAAAGCATGTAAATATGATAAAAAGACGATGAGCTAAATAGAAGCTACTTATTTTAATATTACAGACAGACACTAATTTTATAAAAATTATTTTATGCACTGTTTTAGTTTAATAAGAGTAAAAGAGAATGTGGAAGCTTTATACAAGTGTTTCGCAATGCACCCCAAG
The DNA here is from genome assembly GCA_033319125.1 of Parnassius glacialis. NCBI lineage: Eukaryota > Metazoa > Arthropoda > Insecta > Lepidoptera > Papilionidae > Parnassius > Parnassius glacialis. The sequence continues at coordinate 34,774,819 of JAVANC010000012.1, read as the reverse complement.
CATGGCGTTCACCTGCAGTAGCACACACAGCAAATAAAGTGACATTTAGTACTACCTACGAATGCACATATTGTGAGACGCCTTATTTATAAGTATTTTGCGATATACTAATTGCTAGTAGCATGCGTCTGGTACTACGATTGTCAATCCGCCCACCATGCGATGCCTTATGTTTATCAACTACACGAGCTGATAATGATGCTGATGATTAAAAGTCTGTGTAATTCCAATTTTATTTTATTTAATTGTAAATCTATAACAAATCTAATTTTATTATTTGAAAATACCAGAAAATATTCGCTAGGATATCGATGCCTGTGTTTTCACGCAATATCTAATTCGGCTTAAAACCTAGAATCCACCACAATTAATTAATAAAACTTATGTTATTGCGACTACACACTAACCAAGACTTGGAAACGAGCGGTTAGGGTTGTCATTAATAACGTGAGGTTATCTTGCCTAGCAACTACTTCAATTACACACCTTCTCACTTACCAACTAATATAACTCACTGTTGCGTAAGTTATAGCCCTAATCAAGTAAAAAATTTTGATGAACTATGTAAAATTAGACTTTGAACTTATATTTTAATAACGCCATATTTTATAAAAAGTAATTATTTTTAAATAATAAGATTGACAAACGAGCACATAATCCACGTGATGGAAGTGGATACTGCGGCCCATAGACATCCACATCTGTCTTCGATTAAGAATCAAATTGCAAATGCGCTGTCACTCCTGAGGACAAAGATGCAGTGCCTAGTTTCCAGTAGAAAGGATCTCCGGTCCACAACACTCATCATACGAAACACAGCAACATTTACAAAACAAATTCGATCCCCGTCGAAACCAAAATTAATATTTTCAGAAAATTTGAAAAGTGCAATACGGGAGATTAATTTCTTCATAAGCCTTTCAGATGTGAGAGGAGGCCTGTGCTCAGCAATTGAAGAACAGCCTACTGCTAACATACGTCCTCTTTCCTCTAGTTGTACCAAGAGGAAAGAGGATGTCAGTAGGTTACGAAAGGCTATTAAGAAATTATCTACTGTGTTTTAACAGTGGTAGAACCACGCGGCAGCTTTTGCTGTCACACGGATGGGCCGGCTGCAACCGGGGTGGTACCACGACCTCACAGAATACCATCGTGATGTAGAGGTTTACCTCTGCGTTTCGCTTGGTTGGTGCAGGTGGCGGGAGGCCCTTTTTACTGGAAATGAGGCATTCCATCTTAGTCCTCACGGGTGACAACGCATCTGCATTTTGATTCGCAAACGAGGATAGTTATAGATGTCTATGGGCCGCAGCAACCACTTACCATCAGGTGGACTGTGTGCTCGTTTGTGACCCTTATCCTATAAAAAAATATAATAATAGGCCGGGGAAAAAAAATTTTCAAAGTTTAATTACATTTAATTATAATATATACACATATAATATATATATATATATATATATATATATATATATATATATATATATAGCAGCATGATGCATGATGATGCTATGTTCCGTATGGTAAGTGTAGCGGAGACCCTTTTTGCTGAAAGCGCAGCATTCCATCGTATTCTTCGGGTAGTGACAATGCATCAGCACATTGATTCTTAATCGAGGAAATATGTATGGGCCACAGCATCCAAGTACCATAAAATGCATAGTGTACTTGTTTATCACCATTATTCTATTAAAAAAATATTAAATATCCGACCGGGTAAATGAGCTTAAAATCTTTTTGTCTCTCTTCCTGAATAATATCATAAAAGGGTACATACCGGTTACCGTATATGTGTGATATAGATCACTTACTACGTTAGCAAGCCTTCCTGTAATTAATGTCGAACCCACGCTCATTCTTGTTTACAAGTCATTAGGCGAGATATTATCAGAACCTATGCTTTATTATTTTGATAAAATAAATAAATATATATATATATATATATATATATATATATATATATGTGTGTGTGTGTGTGTGCGTGTGTGTGTAATCAACACGTCGAAATAAAGTGTGTTTATATTTACAAATATTTCATTATTTGATTTGATTTTATTAGCTAATTATGACGTCTGGATGATTTAGTATAAAAAAATAACATTATAAATAACGGTTTCTTATATTTACGCGAACACTACACATTGAATAAAACTATTTCTATGGATGCGTTTAATTTACTTATTTTAAATCCCGACGTTTCGAGTGGTTTACAGCAAGCCATGGTCACGGGGGACTGAGATGTTTGACGTCCCAATGTCCCATTTAGTCAGGCTACCTTAATATTTAAAAAAATAATATACAATTGTTGTTGTTTTTATTATTCGCTGGAGAGAGCAGGCAAAGGAACTATGCCATACAGCCTTGTCTTTATGTATAATATATATCCTTTATAGTTCACTGCTTCACAATATGGTGATGCGCCACATTGTGCAGCCCTTGGGAGATTTTGACGGCAACTTGAGCCAGCAGGCAGCTGACAGTTGGCGATGGTATCTAAAGGCGCCTATGCAAACAAACAGAAAAATCAAACAAAATCGCACCACTTTTACATATCAAAATCCACTTCAAACTATTATTTAAACAATTATACAGGAGCAGCAAACCGCCGCCGATCAAGTTCCCAACAAAACTCAAAAAATGTTATTCAAAAACTGAAGGTTAACTGTGACAGGGGATGATGTTTTTAATGTCACAATTTAAACGTCATTGAGATTGTGACATTCCTTAGTATACAAAAATTAGAAAAACTAAAAATTTACTTTTTGTAAAATATAAAAGCCAACTTCAATGAATAAAATAATTTCACATTGTGAATTTGGTGCTTTAATTTTTCAATACACTATGTCTTAGCACTGACTATTTTTTATAGGAGAGAGGGCAAACGACCATGCGGCTCACCTGATGGTAAGTGACTACCGCCGCCCATGAACAACTGCAACACCAGGGAGTGAATTGCAGATACGTTACCGGCCTTTTCAAAAGGAATACGCTCTTTTATTGAAGGTCCCTAAGTCGTATCGGTCCGGAAAAATCGCTGATGGTAATCGATTCCACAAGGCAGTCGTGCGAGGAAGAAAACATCTTCGAAATTACACAGTGGTGGACCGCCAATCATCCAGATGGTGTGGATGGTATCGGGAGTTCTGCCGCGATGTGCGTTCGTGAAATTTGGCGGCTGGGATTAATCCGAACAATTCCTCAGAGCACTCCCCATGGTAGATGCGAAAGAAAATGCAAAGAGATGCAACATCTCTTCGCAGCGCCAATGAGTCGAGCCGATCGGAAAGGACTCGGTCGTCGACGATTCGAGCTGCTCTGCGCTGAATGCGGTCAAGTGGAAGGAGCTGGCACTGGGGAGGCCCTGCCCAGAGATGGGAACAGTATTCCATGTGAGGCCGAACCTGCGCCTTGTAAAGTTGCAGGCGGTGTGCCGGCATGAAATACTGTCCCGCTCTGCTGAGCACGCCAAGCATTTTAGAGGCTTTTCCATGTGACCACGAAACTGCACGTCACTCGATATGTCGACGCCGAGGATTCCGATACTGGCTGAGGCAACCAGGGGAGTGCCTTGAAACTGAGGAGATACGACAAAGGGGTTCTTTTTAGCGGTAAACGCGCAAACTTGTGTCTTCTGAGGTTTAAACTGGACTAGATTTAGTCGCCCCCAGTTCGAGACTTTGTCCAGCAAAGACTCGACTTCAGACACAAGTTTGTTCCGGTACTCGGAGACGTTTTCCCGAGAAATATTGGCACGGCCGGTGTATAGAGCATCACCAGTGCTGTCATCCGCATAGCAATGTATGTTACCAGTTAGCAACATATCATTGATATGCAGAAGAAACCGCGTTGGTGATAGCACACAGCCTTGTGGAACACCAGCGTTAATAGGCTTGTAGTCAGAACATGCACCGTCTACAGCGACCTTGATGCTCCGATCTGCAAGGAAGCTGGTGATCCAATTGCATAATTTCTCGGGAAGCCCATAGAAAGGGAGCTTCCAAAGAAGCACTTTGTGCCAAACACGATCGAAGGCCTTCGCAATTTCCAGACTAACGGCCAACCCCTCCCCCTTGGACTCTACTGCCTCCGCCCATCTATGGGTCAGGTAGACCAGAAGTTCACCAGCTAATCAACCCCGACGAAAACCGTATTGGCGGTCACTAATCAGCTGGTGATCCTCAAGGTACCGGATGAGCTGGCAGTTGATAATGGATTCCATTATTTTGGAGAACAAGGAGGTGATCGCGATAGGCCTATAGTTGGACGGGTCTAAGCGGTCGCCTTTTTTAGGAATCGGGTGGACAAAAGCTGTCTTCCATGAATTCGGGACTACGCCTTGGGAGTAGGAGTACCGGAAAAGACGCGTTAGGGCCGGTGCCAACTCCGGAGCACACGTCCTCAGCACAATTGGGGGGATCCCGTCAGGCCCACTCGACTTCTGGATGTCCAGGGAGAGAAGTGCTTTGCGAACCGAGCGCTGTGAGAACAGCACATCCGGCATGGAGCACTCACACCGCGGGATGGTCGGCGGTGTTTTCCCCCCGTCATCAAGAGTCGATTTGGACGCAAAAAGGGAGCCTAAAAGGTCGGCTTTGTCTTTTGCGTCATGGGCCAGTGAGTTGTCCTCCCTGTGCAGAGATGGTAGTGATGGCTTACAGAAATTCCCTTGGACAGCCTTGGCGAGAGACCAGAATGCATGGGTTCCCGGAGGAAGGCGAACTAGTTTCTCGCCAATTCTGCCTATGTGTTCTGACTTTGCCTTGGCAATAACTCTTTTGAAGGACCTGGAGGCGAAGTTATACTTCTTATTAAGTATGCTGGTGTTTACACCCCGAGTCGCCGAAGCCGCAGCCCAGGCTTGATAACACTCCTGCTTACTGCGTAATGCAGTTTTACAGGAGCGACCAAACCAAGGCTGAGATCTGCCTCCGATGGATACCACAGATGATGGAATAAATAGTTCCATTTCCTGTAGCACCACATCAGTGACAGAGTCAGCAACAGCGCTGGGATCATCCGGCGAGAAGCAAACCCGCCCCTATGGGTAGGATGCAAAGAAAGACCGCATTCCGTCCCAATCCGCCGACCTGTAATGCCAAACACGGCGGCAACCTGCAGAACGCAACCGCGAAGGGAGCGTGAGTGGCACCATACTCCGGATCAGACAGTGGTCCGAAGAGCCGAGAGGGGCATCGTCGGAAACCTGATATCCGTCCGGATGAGAGGTCAGCAGAAGGTCCAACAGGGAAGGTGTATGATCCTCCACATCCAGTTGTGTCAGACCATATGCCAAGGCAAAGTAATAAACAGATCTCCCCGTATGATCGGTAAAACGTGAACCGATCCTTTCGGCATGGTGGGCGTTAAAATCGCCAAGGATCACGATCTCTGCGGATGGGACCTGTTGTAGCAAGGAATCTGTAGCCATTTGGACGTGGTCGATGAGTCGGTCTGTTTCGGCAGTACCGCTATGGAACCTATAGAGGCACCCGTAGACGCGCGGATGGTCGTCGTTGTCTAGGCGTAGCCAAAGGTTGGACAGGTCCGAACCTTCAAGACTGCCTAGGCGTCGAGAACAGATGTCCTCTCTGGCATACACGCAAACTCCAGCACGAGGCACAAAGGAGTGCTCTAATTTGTACCCCGGGCAGGAGAGATACGAAATATCAGCCGGAGAGGAAACCTGCGTCTCAGTCAGGAAGAGCAAGGCTGGCTTCGCCGTCTCGAGATGGTAGTGGACTGCGTTTAGGTTAGAGTGAAGTCCCCTGATGTTGCAGAAATTCACGGATAGCGTGGCAGGGGTCGCCTTGGTATTGTTGCTCAGTTTGCCCCGAGCAGTTATGTGTTTGAGCGGAATTTTGCCCCCCCCCGCCCCCCCCCCCCCCCCAGAATACGCAGGGCAGCCTGAGCACCCACGCTCAGGATTGGAATAACATGGTCGTGGATATTCAGCGAGGGATTCTCCAGGGGTACTGGTACCCTCCTGGTGTAGTCTAATGTGTCATTCCGCTACCATGTTGATGGGGGGGGGGGGGGGATTGGGCCTCCGGCCACCTGCACTCACCAGACGAAACGCAAAAGCAGAGCTTCTACTTCACGCCGGTATTCTGTGAGTTCGTGGTACCAACCCGGCTCGAGCCGGCCCATACGTGCAACAGCAAAAACTGCTGCGTGGCTCTACCACCGTTAGACTTAAAACCACACGTTAGGCTTAAAACCCAGAATCCACCACAATTAATAAATAAAACTTATGTAATTGCGACTACACACTAACCAAGACGTGGAAACGTGCGGTTAGGGTTGTCATTAATAACGTGAGGTTATCTTGTCTAGCAACTACTTCAATTACACACCTTCTCCACTTACCAACTAATATAACTCATTGTTGCGTAAGTTATAGCCCTAATTAAATAAAATATTTTGATAAACTATGTAAAATTAGACTTTGAACTTATATGTAAATAAACCCATATTTTATATGAAGTAATTATTTTTAAATAATAAAATCGATAAACGAGGACATAATCCACCTGATGGAAGTGGATGCTGCGGCCCATAGACATCCATATCTGCCTTTAATTAAGAATCAAAATGCAAATGCGCTGTCAGCCCTGAGGGCTAAGGTGCAGTGCCTAGTTTCCAGTAGAAAGGATCTCCGGTCCACAACACTCATAGTACGAAACACAGCAACATTTACATAACAAATTCGATCCCCGTCGAAACCAAAATTAATATTTTGAGAAAATTTGAAAAGTACAACACGGCAGATTAATTTCTCCATAAGCCTTTCAGATGTGAGAGGAGGCCTATGTCCAGCAATTGTAGAACAGCCTGCTGATGGTATACGTCCTCTTTCCTCTTAGTTGCACCAAGAGGAAAGAGGATGTCAGTAGGTTAGGAAAGGCTATTAAGAAATTATCTGCTGTATATAATAATAGGCCGGGTAAAGAGTTTCTACGTAATTTATTTACAAATTCAGGACATTTTTTATAGAAGTTTAATTAAATATAATTATTACACATATTGTTCGATAACTTGTTGCCATGTTGTAGGTAGTGACATAATTCCTTTGCTGTAAAAGTCTTGGGATTTTTCATCAAATATATACGACAAGTAGTTTTGTCAGTCCTGTCTTGATATTAACCTAACTGACTTTATCCGTATGAGGACAACCAGAGTGAGCTGCATCTTTGACATCAAAAATTGAACCAAATTTGTGCTACTCTTACTGACACTGCATTAGTTCTATAAACGTCACAATTTTTTTCGCGGCATGAGTCGCATACTACCTATTTTGTATACAACTTCAGAATGTATCGAAATTCTTCGTTAGATTCACTCAATTTAGCGGACAGAAAAACAATTGAAAAATAGCGGGGAAGTGTTATTTACTTTTTATTTTTTTTTAATATACATTACGTATTGATATTAAAACCGGCCAGATAAAACAGTACAACCAAAGAGATTTTTCTTCAATTTTATACAAACAAAATACGATGAAACTTTTTCCATGACCTATTATATAAACTAATAATATAATATTACATATTTTATTTTAAACGTGGTATAGGAACGCTGCAGCTATATTATGATTGTAGCACGAATGCTTTGCCCTTACAGAATACCAGCGTAAAATAGCAGCATGATGCTGCTGTGTTCCGTATGGTGAGTGTAGAGTACCGGAGACCCTTCTTGCTGAAATCGAAGGATTCCATCTTAGTCCTCGGGTAGTGACAATGAATCAGCTTTTTGATTCTTAAACAAGGAAATATGTGTGGGCCACAGCATCCACTTACCATTAAATGCACAGTGTTGTTGTTTGTCACCATTATTCTATTAAAAATATATTAAATATCCGACGGGGTAAATGAGGTTAAAAATATTTTTATCCCTCTTCCTGAATAATATCATAAAAGAGTACACACCGGTTACCGTGTGTGTGTGTGATATAGATCACTAACTACATTAGCGAGCCTTCCCGTTATAAACGTCGAACCCACGCTCATTCTTGTTTACAAGTCATTAGGCGAGATATTATCACAACCTATGCTTTATTATTTTACTAAAATAAATACATATATATGTCTTTATTTTAGTAGTATAAATACACATATATATATATATATATATATATATATATATATATATATATATATATACATCTGGATGTTTTAGCATAAAATTCTAACATTATAAATAACGGTTTCTTATATTAACGCGAACACTACACATTGAATAAAACTATTTCTATGGATGCGTTTAATTTACCTCGTTTTAATTCCCGACGTTTCGAGTGCTTTACAGCAAGCCATGGTCACGAGGGGAATGAGATGTTTGAAGTCCCAATGTCCCATTTAGTCCCGCTACCATAATATTTAAAAAATATTAGGTTAGGTTTTAATGTAACAATTTACACGTCATTGAGATTGTGATATTCCTTAGTCCACAAAAATTTAAAAAAAGAACTAAAAATTAACTTTTTGTAAAATGTAAAAGCCAACCTCAAAGATAAAATAATTTCACACTGTGAATTCGGTGCTTTATTTTTTCAATACACTATGTCTTAGCACTGACTTCAGAATGTAAAGTTATTTTATACTTTTTAGTTTTTTGAAAACAGATCTTTTTTTGAGTTTTAATTAGGAAGATACTGCTGCTTATCTCCTGTTTAGGCATTTCAGTGTTATTTTACTAGTAAAGGTAAACTTAATTTATCAATAAAGGTACTTAAGTTTATTCAACTGCAGCTCATATTCATTACAATCATGTGAAATACGATTCTTAGTTTCGTTTAGTGACTTGTAAACAGTGAGGGTAAACTACGCGCCTAGTTAATGACGGGAGGCTGTCTCGCGCAGCTCTTTCTGAAATTACGCGCATCCACTAACCATACCGCGTAACAACTCGTTACTAATGTGTTCAAAGGGAAATCCTTATTGAAATTTGTTTTCTATAAGATTATTAAAAAGTAATTTTTCAGCCTCCAACGGCTGGTCGCATTGTTTGATTTAAATTGCAGTAAACCCATATTACACGCGTACTATAAAATTCGCGAAAACCGACTCTCCTCTGAGCTACCATGGCAAAAATATTAACCGAAGGAAATTCATATTTAACGCATAATGCAAAGCAAATATTAGATAAGAGATGTCTTCAAGAGACCTTGAGTCTTTGCCGAAGAGTCTGATAGTTTCTGAGCACACTTAGAAGGATACCAAAGTCGAAACGATGTTGATTTAGACAATTTTATGATAGGTAGTATAGGTCGCAAAAGGGGGCTATAGGAAATACCAAAAAGTCTTATAGCTACCGACAGCTAGCAGTATAACCATCTTATTAATGACGTTAAATTACTAAAACGGTAAGGGCTGCCGCGTTGGAGGTGCAAGATGTTTATCACTGGGTTCGCTAATCCAAGGGTGATGATTAAAACCTCCCTACTGTGGGAAAGAAGAAAGAAAGACCATGTTTATTCATTATTGCAACTACTTTTACAAAAAAATAAAACTGTAAAAAAGTTACCGCAGCGCTGATATTCTCTCGGAGCCACATAAATCTAGAAGTGAAGGGAGGGGCTCGTCCAGAAGTGGGGGGTTTAATGGCTGGTGAACTCGTGGAGGAGGTTGATAAGCCACATGATGTTTGCTTCTTATTCAAGGGATATCGAATACTTAAAGGATAATTTAACGATGCCCTTACAAACGACTTTGTTATCCAACACCCTTACAGGTTACAGTTACGACCATTACCGAGACATTTTGTGACTTGCGTTCCAATTCAATCGTTAAAACTTCGACGTGCGATTTTATGTAACTCCATATTTTGCCTATAAACGTTACGTCAGAATTTACTACGCTTTTGCCATGGTTAATAAAAAAATGGTGTGGTGACGGTGTACGAATATCCACTACCACTTATCATCCCGTGGCTGTTGTAAGAGGCGACTGAGGGAAACAAATCACAGGTGATGGCCAGCAGTATCTTCCTAATAACGACTAAAAATAAAAAAAATATGTAGCTGCGGTTGCTAACCCGCCTGCCAAGCGTGGCGACTATGGAAAGTATGCCCCCTATAAGGCAGTCTATGTGGGAGGCCTCTGTTTAGCAGTGGACTTTAATGAGCTGTAACGGTAACGGTAATAAATAAAAAAAATGAAACAAAAGACCAAATTCATAACAAAAATTTTTCGTGTTCAAAATATTCCATTTTACTGATAATCGTATAAATTTTAGTTATTGCTAAACTTAACGCTTAGCCCAAAGGTTAAGTGGATAACGTTCGGTTGTGCAGGGCGTTTGAGCGAGCTTATTGATTTGACTTTTGAAAATATGCGGATCAAAACTGTATGTTTCGAAGCCACGTTGCAGCTATGTTATGGTTATAGCACGAGTTAGCTGGCTCGATCGGGAAAGAATCACGCAATCACAGAAATATATAATAATTAATGTTGCTATGTTTCGTATGGTAAGTATAAAGCATCGGAACCCTTTTCACTAGAAACGAGACATTCCATCTAAGTCCTCAGGAGTGGCAACGCAATATGTACTTTGATACTTTATCGACGATAAGTGTAAATGTGTACCGGCCACTGTATTGACTTACCATCAGGTTGACTGAGTGCTCTTTTGTCACCCTTATTCTATAAATAATATGAAGTATTAAACTTTCCACTACCAGGTACAGACACTTTTCATCATGAGAGTGAAATGAGGTGGGAAGAATCCACTAAGAGTTACATATATTTTCATACTGTATATAGAAACTATTAAGTATGAAAACATCTAGATAAAATAAGTTTCTGTAAATAACACTCCACTAAATAAGCGACAGCGGTAACGAAAAATGTCTAAAATTTATTAACACTCAAACGTTAATTCACAGGTGGCTGCATACTTGACGGTTTCCAATAGCACTTTTGAAAGAGCATCCAATGCAAAAATGTTCATAAATTTATAGAAATATTCTCTTCCCAGCCGATTTATTAAAAACTTTCAATTATTTCAGCTAATCAGGCGATATTTTGTGGAAATATTATAGGTATAACATGCCACTTTAAAGATGTTAAAAAATCCAAACGGGATAGTAATCCCGTTTAGTTTTAGGAGAAATAAGTTATTACATAAAATAAAAGTTACGGCCTATATAGGTCTTACTGCTGGGAAAAGGCTTCCTCTCATTTCTGAGAGGGTTTTAGGGCAAGGAAATATCCGTCGCGCAGTCCCAATGCGTGTTGGCGAGCATCATATGTCTTATAAATACATTTATACGTGGTAAATAAGCACTTAAAATTGCAATTAAAAATTTCGTTGGTGCCGGCGGGGGTCGCAACCAGGTTGCTCCCGTAGTGTGAAATTTACAGCGAGCGCTTAACCCCTAACGGCTTTTAGGAAAAAATATTAATTAAAAATTAGAGGCAAACGCGTGACGTATTATCGTCGTTTGTGTGGCTTTTCTTGTGCATTGTGTTAGGAGTAGTGGTGCTGGGATTAGTAATGACGGGAATAGTATATGTAATTGAGAGAGAGAGACGGCGAGAGGTGCTATTCAAAGTAGGCTAGACACATCATATTTATTTATGTTTTTTAATGTAAGTGATAATTCAAGTGGCATTTTTTTTTCAAACGTGATGAAATATATATACATCATCTTGGCACAAAAAAGTTTGAAGGACTACATTGACTCGTCAGAATTACTTACTAAAATAATTAAAATATTAATTCATCAATTCGCCTACCAAGCGGATGACCAAGGTAAATCCTCTCTTTGATGAAATTTGCCAATAAACAGGATTGTACAAAAAGGGTTCTTATAACATCAAATAATACATAAATGAAAATAACCCCTGGGAATTAGATGATCGCTACCATTCTATTAAAAATCATTTCAAAAAATTACAATAAAAATTATTGTAAAATGAAATATGTTTAAAAAAAGTCCCGCTGAATTTTTTGTTGGTTCTTCCCAGGACAAAGTTATTTTCCGAACTAGTGGTAAATAAAAAATGACTTTTTATAAATATTATGTAATAATTTATACTGAACAAAAAATATTCTTTTCTATTCTACCTCTAAGGGTGTGTGGGGGGGGGGGGGGCTTAAAACCATTGACTTAGAATATACTGGCGTAAGTATTTTCGAAGTCTATACTTATAACATAGCGACCGTCAGTCATTATTTATTTTGTGAAGATAACTTTAAAAAAATGTTTCTGCATATTGTTATCAAAAAGAACATGTAAATGAAATGTTTGTAAATGTCTTTGATTTATAAAATGAAAACTAAATTCAATTTTAATCTTATAGAAGACTGAAATTGATAGATGACATTGAATTGTATACATTATTAAAAATAATAAAAAAATAAACTAAAAATCTAAATTATCATACAGTCTACTTCCAGTGGTATTGTGCCAAGGCTCTAAATATTAAACTCCTGGGGCATTTCAACTTTGGTGACATGTTTCAAATATCATCGTTAACAATCAACCGCGCAGGACATGATTGTTATAGCGCCACAAGTGCAAACTGAGAGCCAAGGTAACACGGGCACCTAGCGCTCGTCGTAAGTTTCACAGGCAAGCGACCCAGGTTCGAATCAACTTATAATACTTTCTACACACTACAAGTAATTTACAATTGGAAGTGTATTTTAAAGAAAGCACCATGAGGAATCCTGCATATCTGGGGAACAAAATATTTAGAGAAAATTTGAAGTTCGCCAACACACACTGAAGCAGCGCGGACATCTCGTTGATAGGATTATGGAGACTAAATACTCCATAATCTTATCAAAGATGAGTGTGCAAAGTGTATTTTAAAGAAAGCACCGTGAGGAAACCTGCATATCTGGGGAACAAAATATTTTGAGAAAATTTGAAGTTCGCCAACACACACTGAAGCAGCGCGGACATCTCGTTGATAGGATTATGGAGACTAATTACTCCATAATCCTATCAAAGATGAGTGTGCAAAGTGTATTTTAAAGAAAGCACCGTGAGGAAACCTGCATATCTGGGGAACAAAATATTTTGAGAAAATTTGACGTTCGCCAACACACACTGAAGCAGCGCGGACATCTCATTGATAGGATTATGGAGACTAATTAGTCCATAATCCTATCAAAGATGAGTGCCTGTGCCCAACAGTCAGATGTATATAGATTTGCTCACATATTATAAAATTTCAAGACAGAAATTCAAATGCAAAATCAACCTCAAAAAAATTTATGGAACGTTTAGATACTCGCCGAGGACATACGAATAGGTACGAGTACGAACATGTAAACGACTTGTTAGGATGTGCTCGTTACCTGGCCCGAGTATTCGCCTGTTCTCCACTCGATGACGATTTTTCAGCACGAGTCAAAGGAATGTTAGTGTGTTTTCGTATCGGTGTTTATTAAGTCATTATTAAGTTGAACCGTGAACTTATTAAAAACTTATTAAAATTTACTCGGCGAATCTACCGTTATCATTTTTTCTAATACATTTCTTTGACAAAATATAAGTATAAATTCAGTTCAGCTGAAATAAAAATTTGACAAGTGCGATACTACTTTCATTAATTCTACTTAATACTAACTATTTCTACTACTGTTGTTTTTTCTTCTTTTTTCATTTTAAATATAAGTGCGTCTGTAAAATTTAAGTATGTCGAAACAACGAGACGTATGTATGTACGTCATCCATGTTTAAAAAATCTACCTGGAACGAATACAGACGAATATGAAGGTATGCACGTCGTACTCGTCCACGAATAACTCGGTGAGTTATTCGGCGAGTTGTTCATCCGATAATCTAAACGTGCCATTAAATTAAGAATGTCATTATATTTCTAATCATCATCATCATCATCATCATAATTACAGCCCTTCACAAGTCCACTCCTGAACATAGGCCTCCCCCAAGGAATGCCACAAAGCACGGTCCTGAGCCATCTGCATCCATCGACTTCCTGCATATCTTACCAGGTCGGCACTCCATCTAGTGGGGGACGCCCTACACTTCGTCCACCGATACGACGCCGTCACTCGAGAACATTTTTTCCCCATCGGTTGTCGGTTCTTCGAGCTATATGGCCGGCCCATTGCCATTTCAGCTGAATAATCCGTTGGGCTATGTCGGTCACTCTGGTTCTGCTGCGGATATCCTCATTTCTAGGTTTATCACGCAGAGAAACTCTAAGCATAGCCCTCTCCAGAGCTCGCTGAGTGACTTTGGGTTTCCTCATCCGGCTAGCAGTGAAGGACCATGTTTCAGTTCCATAAGTAATCACTGGCAACACACAATGGTTGTACAGTCTCGTTTTCAAGTGTTGAGATATACCTGACGAGAATATGTGCCGTAATTTCCCAAACGCTGCCCAACCGAGTTGAATCCGTCGATTGACCTATCGGTCGAAGTTGGACTTACCTAGTCGGACTATTTGTCCCAGGTAAACATACTCGTGAACAACTTCGAGCTTAGTGTTCCCAACAAGTACCGGCATAGGTTTGACATGGACGTTAAACGTGATTTTTGTTTTGTCCATGTTCATTTTAAGAACTATCCGTTGGGAAACACTATTGAGGTCATTGAGCATAGTGCTAAAATTTCTAATACATAAAAATAAATATTTCTTTGAAATTTTAATTGTTTTCTTTAGATATCGCTGAAATGGGGATTGCCCCTAACAGCGTTGCATTTCGCCCAGTGTTCGCATATTTCCTTCTCACTTAATTTGTATACTATTCTTCACTCTTAGTGCATGTGCACGAATCGAACAAAGCGAGGAATAGTAAGAATAGTAGTAGAGTGTCAATGGAAAGGTCCACTACTATTTCTGACGGGTTGTACCTGCATCCCTTTTAAGATTTAATTAACATTTGTTCACTACAAGAAAATAGTAGTAGAGCGTCAATGGACAGTTCCACACATATTTCTGACGGGTTGTACCTGCATCCCTTTTAAGATCTAATTAACTTAACACTACAAGAACAGAAAGAATACCCAAAAAATCTCCTATTCATTATATTGTTAAAAGTATAAGCACATGCCAGTATTTTCGGTGAATATTTTACTTTATAAGTTGCTTGTTGAGTTTCGTCACATCTATTTCTGTTATATTGCTAGTACGTTTTAACTACAACTCTTGATAGCTCGCTTTTTAGGAATTTGTAATTTAGCTGAAAGTAACAAGGCATACGCGCGTGTTGAAGCTTTCACGAACGTGTAAAAATTGGACGGAGTCTTTTAACACCTATATCTCGCTTTCATTAAACAACATTTCTCCAATCGGTATAGCCCTGTTTGTTGTACTTTTTTCACTCCGTCGGAATTTAATAAACATCCACGTTATATTATTTGTCGGAATGTTTAATCACCATTAAGAATAGGATTTAGTAAGCTACAGTAACAATAGCTCGGTCATATAGCTCAAAAACCGACAGTTGGTGAGAAAGAAAGGTACTCGAATAGCAGCTTCTTATCGTAAGAGAAGTTTAGGGTGGTCTGCCACTGAATGGAATAACGAAGTGAACGGTAAAAGATACAGGAAGACGTTGGATGCAGGTGGCTCAGGACCGTACTTTGTTGAATCCCACGCGGAGCTAGTGTCTTTATACCCATTTATCAGAAGCCCTAAGCCAGCAAGGCCTTTTCTAAAGTCGTCATTTACACCACCCATATAATATTCATTTATATATAAGTTATACCTTTTATATGTACGTCCCATTGATTTTTCTTCTCATTATACATTTATGTCACCTCCTTGAAATATTGTACTATTGCAGATACGCAGGTTTTCTGACGAAGCTATTTGTCGCTGCCGAAGACGTGGTAAACAAGCCTTTAACATCGCAATTAATAATTTTGGCATATGCGGTCAAATTTTCGACTAGTGCTTAGCGCCTTAACTACCGCGACACCTTTATATATGGATTTGAAAAGTTTGATAACAGACAAATGTGTCTATATTTAAATTTAACGACTAAACTTTTTATCCACAGTAGTTTAATGCTTATCTCATGTCAATCAATGTCTTGGGTTCGAATTCGCCATTCGACTACTCTCGTGAACCACTCCTAACACAAGCATTAAAGCTTGTGTCAATGGAACTAGTAAAAATTATTATATTGTTACTAGTATTTTTTTTATATAATAAATCCTGTAAATGTTACAGTTTATAAACTGCAAAGATAATATTGCTCAATGGAGTCGCTATCATAGGTTCCACCCAGTGTAGCACTTTTAAAAATAATAAAAATCATATACATCCGACAGATAAGGAAAAATAAATGTCCCCAAAATAAAAGAAGTTTATTTTAAAAAGCTGTTTTTATAGAACGCATTACGATCAAAGACTAATAACGCCTTGTGTTAATCCGCCTCGCACTTAACTTTTACAAGATTTAATAAAAGCTTCTATAAATCTTGATTTTGTAAGCAAAGAGCATTAAACTTCAATACAGTACACGCTAAGTAATAACTTAATATCTTTAAATTACTCGAGCATTTCTCAGCGACGGACATTGCTAAAGTAACATATAATTAAAAGCGGTTAGTGTAAATAATGTCGCGTGGTAACGATGTTAGATAAAATTAACAAACGTACTTACAGTCCACCTGATGAGTAGTTACTGCAGCCCTTGAACACCTGCAACCAACTTAAAACAAAGAACGCTTCAGATGCGTTGTCACCTCTGAGGACTAAAATGGAATGAATAGAGTGAAATTTACAGTGAGCGCTTAGCGCTTGAGTAAAGACTCAGGGCTAAGCGCTCATTTTTATTCACAATTACAGAATTATACTGGATTTATATACCCCTTCCATACTGGAACACAGCAGATCATGCACAGCTGCTGGGCGGCAGCAATAATTAAAAAGACCCAGACTATCCAGATGGATTCCTAAGCAGTAAATAAGTTCCACCACCTAGTAAATATATATTATAAATCCACTGTTAGTTATCTCAGTCACAGACAGTCTCTCCTCTCATGGGGAGGATTTTCAGTAATCGCTATGTTTGGTAGATGTATAGGCGATTAGCTTGTTTCTATAAAATAAGATCTTTTACAATTTTCAAAAAATGAGAAACAGCTATGGCATGTTTTACTTCCCCAATGAACATCATTCAGTCCTAATTCTGATGAAATGTATTAAAATTTGTGTTAAAGTTGATAGCAGGTGTTCATTTACTGTAAGTTGATGTAAAAAATAAATACGTTTGTGTTTTTATTATGCAGAGCGATTCGAATCGTCGACGACCCAGTTCTTTCTGATCGGCTCGATACACTGGCACTGCGTAGAGATGTTGCACCTCTTTGCGTATTTTATCGCATCTATCACGGGGAGTGCTCTGAGGAATTGTTCGGACTAATTCCAGCCGCTCAATTTCACCATCGCACTTCGCGACAAAACTCGCGTTACCATCCATACCATCTGGATGATTGGCGGTCCACCACTGTGCAATTTAGAAGAAGTTTTCTCCCTCATACGACTTCCTTGTGTAATCAATTATCACCAGCGAATTTTCCGGACCGATACGACTTAGGAACATTCAAGAAACACCTTTCTAAAAGGTCGGCAACGCATCTGCAAATCCCCTGGTGTTACGGTTGTTTATGGGCGGCGGTAGTCACTTACCATCAGGTGAGCCGCATGCTCACCAGTTCTATAAAAAAAATGTAAGGAAATTTTAAACATCGTACTGCTTTATAATACAAGCTTATAATATGTGGGTATTGCGAGATTCACTTTTGATGCACTGCTAATAAGCTGGTGCTGCATTATCTCATTTAGCAGCTTTTTTCACACAGTCCAAGTGATTGCTGCGGCCCATAGACATCTACATCTAGCCTCTTTTACAAATCAAAATGCAGATGCGTTGTCACCCGTGAGGACTAAGATGGAATGCCCCTTTTCCAGTAAAAAGAGCCTCCGGTTCTCTACACTCACCATACGAAACACAGCAGCGTTAAGCTGTTATTTTATGCTGGTATTCTGTGAGAGCGTGGTCTTTCCCCTGTCGAGCCAACCCTATCGTGCTAGAACTGTTCTACTAATATAGCTGCAGCGTGGCTCTACCACGTAAAAGAAATTACTTAATGTAATTTTGTAAGCTCATTAATGACGACAATATGGTAAAAACCAATTTTAATAGTTTCTAGCACAGTCGTTAGGTTAATAATTACGTACTTAAATATTTACGCTTAATATTTTTTCGTTCCACGTACCATCAGGTAGACTCTGTGCTAATTTGTCAACCTTAATCTATAAAATAAAGTTGACTTCAAAAAAGTGTTCTTATTTATATAAAATTACTAGCTGACCGGGCATACGTTGTTCTGCCCTTTCCGAACGACCATTTGCTTTCCCAAAAAAACTCCTAAAATTATCAATAAAAAAATTGGTTCCATCTGTTGAATACTTACAGCAACACGTGGTGGTTATACTACTAAATTGTAGCTTATATTAAACGTTTGTATTTTTAACATAGCGCCATTTATTGAATATTTACTCAATCCAGTCAACAGATATCGTCATCTGACAGAATCGTTTGGAGCTACATTGGACATATAATTGTGACTGTCAAATAATAGACAAATAATTTGCAATAAAATAATATTGTATTGCAATTATAAATTGAGATGTAAGCTATCCTATCTTTTAAGTTGGACCCAACTGCACATTGACCAAAAAATTTCATTCAAATCAGTTCAGTAGTTTAGGAGTCCATCGCGGACAAACAACGTGACACGTAATTTTTATATATAAAGATATAACATATAATATATCCTATTATTGCATATTTACTTACAGTATATTTATACTGCACACATTTGCAATAAAAATGCATACCTGTAAAGTGTTCAAAAAATGAAGTTGTAAATAGGTCTTAGCAGCTCACCTTAAGATACTTCTGTATTACTATCACGCACCGGCTATATTTTATCGAACTACGTGCTTGGGAAATGCATTTAGTATGCAAGGAAAATGTGAAAGTTACCGAACCAGCTTTGGTTGATGCTTGTATATTAACATAGCGAAAGAAAAAAAAATTACCGCACCTTAAAAAAATAATTACGTGATCTTATTTTAACCGAATTCAAAATATGAAGAGTATAGAATCGATGATATATTCATTCTTAAAGTACCTAAATATCTTATTATCTTCGAGGTTTGCAGATCGATAATTCTAATCAAAACGATTTTTCCACTTATGTACAACTTAGATATAAATATGCTATTTGGTTTCTCAGAATCGGTTCTAAAGAGTTTGCTGAAATTTTATATTATTCTAATATTATACGTTCCATGTTTATCTAGATTTTTTTCCTAAAGTCGAGCAAATAGTTGATCTCGACTATCCTACACAGTAAAAATTGAATTTTTTTAATAGAATAAGAGTGACAAACGAGCGTACAGCAACTTGATAGTAAGTGGATGCTGTGCTACGTCTAACTTAGATTAAAAATCAAAATGTAGATGCGTTGTCACCTCTTTAAAATGCCCGGATCTCGACACTCATCATACGGTTCTTCCCCGGTCGAGCTGACCCATTTGTGCTACAATAATAATGTAGCAGTCATAATGTAATTTGTATGTATGTATGTATGACGTATCATACTTTTCTTAGAAAACAGCTTAAATTTGCTAATTACGTATTAACATTTTACGTTTACTTTTTTATACTTTTGTAATAATGTGTTCATGAAACTGTCTATATGAGTATGTTTGGTATATTTTAATAACTTTTGCTCTGACTTGTACTGAAAATTATCGTAGCTAGTGGTTTCCGCTATGTGGTTTCCATAACTCTTGTGGCAGACGCCATTTTAGTTCCTTAATTGCTTTGTGTGTGCTTTGTTTGTTTACATTTATTTTAAGAATTAAAAAAAAACTTAATTACAGTTGTTATTCAACCACATCCAATAATTATTAATTTGTATTTTAAAACTTTTTACAATATTTAAAAGTGTGCATTTAGGCATATACCAGTCTGTCTACCGTAGAGTACTGCAGATGGAAATATAGGTAGGTGTAAAAAAGTAACAAAAATTATTCTTTTGGTAAACATTTTATTAACTTTAATCATTAAAATAAATAAAGTACTTATATATTTTCACGTGGATATAAAAATATATTTATACTTGCAAACACGGACTTCATATAAACACATACGGATAAAATAATAAAGTTAATATGAAATAAATAAATATACGAGTACATGCATATACAGATTAGTTTATACATAGTCATAAATAAAAAGGAGTGCACTATAAGGAGAGGGCTATGCTCGGGGTTTCTCTGCGTAATAGATTTAAATATGAAGATGTCTGCAGTAGGACAAGACTAACCGACTTAGCCCAACGGAGTAAACGTACGCTGAAATAGAAATGGCGGCCCATTTCTCCCATATATCTCGAAGAACCGACATCCGATGGGGAAGAAATGTTCCCGGGTTGCAGCCTAATACCGGTATGCGAAGTGTAGGGCGACCCCCACTAGATGGTGGAAGGGTCTGGTATGATATGCAGCTAGTGGCTGGATGCAGGTAGACAAGGACCGCGCTTTGTAATATTCCCATGATCAACAGTTCACTTGCGAATGGCTCTAATGCTATAGCTGATGATGAAACTATAGAGGCTGACGATTCTGCTGTTTTCTTTATACATTCTTGGGTATATTTTAAAGGATGGGAACGGAAAGTCAGTTTTATTTTTATAAATTACCAAGCTTTTAACTAAATTTAAAACCGACTCCAAAAGATAAAAAAAATGTTTTCCTTTCTGTATATACCTTTTCTGAAAGTGTAATTATAGAACAAAAAGTAAGACTAGAATCGGTCCAGCCGTTTCCACGAATTCGGTCAAGATACATAGAAACTAAACCCACTCGTCGAATATAGAAACTTCTCTTTTTTTGCTCGGATAATCAATTACGTATAGTGACTTATTTATTATTTTTTGAATTGCGACTTCTTGGCATACAGAAAATGTATTAAACTATTAAACATAGATACACATACGTTAGTGTATAGTACATTCTTACTAGTTATTAAACGCCTCTAGTACATATTATGTACGCATTAATGGACAAATAAATGTCTCTAAAATAAAAGTAGTTTATTTTAAAAAGCTGTTTTTTATAGAACGTATTACGATCAAAGACTAATAACGCCTTGTGTTAATCCACCTCGCACTTACCTTTTACAAGATTTAATAAAAGCTTCTATAAATCTTGATTTTGTAAGAAAAGAGCATTCAACTTCAATACAGTACATGCTAAGTAATAACATAATATCGTTAAAGTACTCGAGCATTTCTCAGCGACGGACATTGCTAACGTAATATATAATTAAAAGCGGTTAGTGTAAATAATGTCGCGTGATAACGACGTTAGATAAAATTAACAAACGTACTTACAGTCCACCTGATGAGTAGTTACTGCAGCCCTTGAACACCTGCAACCAACTTAAAACAAAGAACGCTTCAGATGCGTTGTCATCTCTGAGGACTAAAATGGAATGAATAGAGTGAAATTTACAGTGAGCGCTTAGCGCTTGAGTAAATACTCAGGGCTAAGCGCTCATTTTTATTCACTATTACAGAATTATACTAGCTTTATATACCCTTCCATACTGGAACACAGCAGATCATGCACTGCTGCTGGGCGGTAGAAATAATTAAGAACATCCAGCCTATCCAGATGGATTCCTAAGCAGTAAATAAGTTTCACCACCTAGTAAATATATATATATTATTACATAACAATCCACAGTTAGATATCTCAGTCATAGACAGTATCTCTTCTCATGGGGAGTATATCCTGTAATCACTACGTTTGCTGGATATAATATAAGCGTCTGTCTTGTTTCTATAAAATAAGATTTTTTACATTTTTTCAAGAAAGAAGAAACTGCTATGGAATATTTTCCTTCCCCTATGAACATCATTCTATTTTACTTCTAATGATAATGAAACGTATTCAAATTTGTCTTAAAGTTGATTGCAGGTGTTGATTTAAAATAAGTTCGTGTGAAAAATAAATAAGTTTGTGTTTTTATTAGGAAGGCAATTTTAAACATCGTACTGCTTTATAATACAAGCTTATACTATGCGGGTTTTGCGAGATTCACTTTTGATGCACTGCTAATAAGCTGGTACTGCAATATCTCGTCTAGCAGCTTTTTATAGGATAAGGGTGACAAACGAGCACACAGACCACCTGATGGTAAGTGGTTGCTGCAGCCCATAGACATCTACATGTATCCTCTATTGCAAATCAAAATGCAGATGCGTTGTCACACGTGAGGACTAAGATGGAATGCCTCTTTTCCAGTAAAAAAGTCCTCCGGTTCTCTATACTCACCATAGGAAACACAGCAGCGTTAAGCTGCAATGCCTCAGCTATACACTAGTTTTGACTATGCCCAAATGTATTTAATCTAAGGCGAGTGTGGTGGTAAAGTCAATCTAGTTAGATGAAAGAAATTCATTATCGAAAACATGCTAAGAAAATTGAACAATGATCCCGAATTCTTTGATAAAATTCTGTGGAGCGACGAGTCTACGTGCAAAAAAGACGAATATTTTAATATGCACAATCTGCACAGTTGACAGCTTACCAACCCTCATTTGGTGAGAGAAGATGGGTCCCAGTATCAATTAAAAATAAACCTTTGGACTGGGATACTAAACGGCAACATCATCGGTCCATTCGAATTACCAGGAACATTGACCGCAGACAGCTATTTGCATTTTTTAAGACACGATCTCTCCACTTTATTGGAAAACGTTTCGTTAGAAGAGAGAAGAAGAATGGGGCTTCAGCACGATGGTTGCCCCGCCCATTACGCCCGTAGCGTTCGAGATTATCTCGACGAAATGTATCCCATAAAATGGATCGGGCGATTAGGGACAATTTAGTGGCCCCCGCGATCACCGGACCTTAACCCAGTCGACTTTTTTACTGGGGATGGCTCAAAGAGAAGGTCTACAAAGATACTATTACTTCAGTGGACCAGCTACGGGAGCGTGTGCAAATGGCTGCACAAAAAATTACTGAAATGAGACATGCAAGCAGAATAAAGCGATCATACATTAGAAGGTGTAGAGCACATATTAGAGCTCATGGATTTTGAACACCTTTTGTAAAATTAAATTTAATAAAAAGATATTTTAAAATTGTAATTTTCTCTCGTTTTCCTTTATTATTTAATCCCACAATCAATATTTTTAACTTAATTTCAAGTAACGAAGTAAATTTTAGCACTATTGTAATAGGAATTTATTTTGCATTAAATGCTGTAAATACAGTTAGTTATACCGTTTCGGAATCTCAATGAAACAGGCATAGTTTTTCTTAATTTGGCACTCAGGTGACCACGTTTTTTTTAACACCACGTTAGGTTAAACTTAGGATAAAAAATAAGCAAATCATGAAATTTGTTAAAAAAAAACTATTCTTGCGGCCCAAAAACATAATTTACATTCGATAGCGCTTCTATCCAGGAATACTATCCAAAAAATAGATGGAAAGAAAAAGAGTGGCAAAGGCTGTAATTTTTTTGAATTTTCAAAAATGTCAAAATATCTCGAAAACCGAGGGCCTTTTACTAAACATGAAACATAATTTTCTCAAACGCCACAGCCTGTATATGTGTGTATATATATATACATATATATACATATATATATATATATATATATATAAATATATATATATATATATATATATATATATATATATATATATATATATATATATATATTTATATGTATGATATATATGACGGCACCTGCACCGTTGCAGGTGCGGCGGCGTCAGTTTACCTAGACAGAGTTCTTGTAAACAGCACGTGTACCGCACACCTGCGGCATCGAACCTGCGGTGCCGCCCGTTCGGTACGCTTGTCGTATTCCGTGCCGCCCGGTGCTTGTATAAAACGGACGGAGCGAACGCCGTTAAAGCAGTCTTGGCTCTGACGTGGAACGGTACGCTTGTCGTATTCCGTTCCTAGTTTATCCTCGACTCGTTGGATAATTTTCGTTTTAAAATTCGTGTAAACTAATTAATTATTATTTCTAACTACAAAATTAGTCTCTGTACTATACTCAATTACCCTTTCTTACATCAGAAGTGGGATAAAGTCCCCCTTATTGCCCACATATAATCTTCGAATAGTATGAGAATTATTACATTTGTAAAGGCTATACTGCATTTCGCATTGATGGATCTCTTTTTATGTTAAATACCGTAATGAAATTTGCTGTCCTACTTACGATATTGTCGTATCATTAAAGTGTAGAGAAAAGATAAAGTGGAATTATTTAAGCCAAAAGATAAATACTTTTATTCGATTTGTATTAAAAGTACCGTCAAGTATTTTCATTATTTCTGACGTACCTAAATATGTTATCAAATGTCGGAAGAAAAGTTAGAGGCTTTCTAGACGAGTCATAGTTTGCATTCAACGAAAAATTAACTTGTTCAAATTTTGTTGTAATTTGATAGTTCATGCAAAACATGATTATCATCTGTTATATTTTGAAGTCCAAAACGTTTAAGCGATGTACCAAAATAAAGGATTAACTTTAACATACTAGGAATTGAAAACAATAAGTGACATTTTTATGTTCTAATGTGTTGATCGGTGTTGCAGTTTGCTCCAAATATTGTGTGGTCGACAAGATTGGGGTCACATGTCGAGAGATTCGTAGAAGTCTCTACAACAATGATCAATGATGAAGATGTTGTGACGGCTAATCGAACATGGTCAGGTACATCCGAGCGCTGGTTAGATTGAGCCTACACCGCTACAGTCTGTTACTTATCGGCAGATCTTACGGCAAGGCAATTCAAGCGGCCGCCGAACACATGGTCCTTTGGTGCTGTAAATGAACGTCTGAGACTTGGTCGGCTTTCGTAGATTTTTCGCAGTTGCCTCCTTCTCTTTGAAATATGTGGTGGTATCCGTCTCTACACATAGTTTCTGTTTTTTTGAATTGTTTTCAAATGTCATACAATTGCCGTTTCTTAAGAGAATATGTGACGAATTTTGGAAGCTGTGAATTCCATGGTTCGCAATACATTTATCTCGATTTCTTTTAATTTTACAAAGCAGTAAGACGATTCGCTAGCGCTAGTACGACGCGACAGCTCGCTGGCGCGAATGTGGCACGAACGCAGTAGAACGGAAAGCTGGAGTGCGTTTACCTGGAGGTAGCCATATCGGCGCGTTCGTGACTTAAATGAAGTCTGGGATTGTCGACCGTTGTAATATTTAACAAGAGTTAATATCTGTTAGCAGGTGGTGATAACTGATAGACCGTATGCTGTTTACTGTCAAGCGCACGAGGACGCGCGACAGTCAGATGTAGCCTTGTCTGTGCGTCTAGAAAATACAGAGACATTGCAACACTCTAGTGAAGTAATTATTATAGTGCAGGAAAGGAAGATGGAGTTGCAGGGAGGCTGGTTTGTGCTGCACTGGGATGTGTTGTGTTGCTGTTGGTTTGCATACTCAGGTGTTATTATACACTACGTCCCTCACGATACACTTTTGTGTGATTGTGACAGGGACATGTTTGCGGTATGGCTAGTCTTTAATTGTTTTATACTGATTTTAAAAAAAAGAGAGTAAGAAAAAAAAGTGGTTGTTACTATCATTGCAGGGCGTTTGCCGGTCCAATAATATAGCTACAGGGAATAGTGATTCCGGACTAGCATAAATAGTACTTGAAAAAAAAGCGTAAAAAAAAATAGTTCTTACTATCATTGCAGGGCTTTGTGCCGGTCCAATGATATGGCTATAGGGAATAGTGATTCCGGACTAGCGAAAACAGTACTTGAAAAAAAAAGAGAAATTGAAAAAGCTACAGACTAATCATTCCTTTCTAGCATAAAGATGATTAAAGTTTTGTGGGGCTTACTGCCGGAACAAAACTGATTGCCGCCCAAATCTGAAGGTTCATTATGGACCGGACCAGACACTGTTTTAGCAGGATGATCAAAAGATGTTTTTCTTTCTACAGATAAGATTGTGATGGAGCGCGTGCGAGGACGCACGCATGTCAGCATGGCCGTGACGGCACCTGCACCGTTGCAGGTGCGGTGGCGTTGGTTTACCTAGACAGAATTCTTGTAAACAACACGTGTACCGCACACCTACGGTATTGCACCTGCGGTGCCGCCCATCCTGCTTGTATAAAACGAACGGAGCGGCCCCCGTTAAAGCAGTCTCGGCTCTGACGTGAAACGGTACGCTTGTCGTATTCCGTTACTAGTTTATCCTCGACTCGTTTGATAATTAATTCGTGTAAACGAATTAATTATTATTGCTAACTACAAAATTAGTCTCTGTACTTAACTCAATTACACTTTCTACTATCCTATTGTTAATATATATCCTATTGTTGCACATTAACTTACAGTACGTTTATACTGCACACATTTGCATTAAAAATGAATACATGTAAAATGTTCAAAAATAAAGTTGTAAATAGGTCTTAGCAGCTCACCTTAAGATACTCCTGTATTACTATCACGCACCGGCTATATTTTATCGAACTACGTGCTTAGAAAATGCATTTTGTATGCAAGAAAAATGTGAAAGTTACCGAACCAGCTTTAGTTGCTGCTTATATATTAACATAGGAAAAGTAAAAGAAATTACCGCACCTTAAAAATAATAACGTTATCCTATTTTAACCGAATTCTAAATATGAAAAGCATAAATCGATGATATATTATTTCTTAAAGTACCTAAATATCTTGATTTCTTCGAGGTTTGTAGATCTAAATTCCACTCAAAGTTATTTTAACCTGTAGCCAACTCTCTTAGTTGTAAATGTGCTACTTGGTTTCTCAGAATCGGCTCTAAAGAAATGGTTGAAATATTGTGATAAGATAATATTGTACGTTCCAAGTTTATCTAGATTGTTTTTCTAAATAGAATAAGAGAGACTTTCGAGCGTACAGTCATCTTGATACTATGTGGATGCTGTGCCTATAGACATCATAGTCTATCTTAGATTTAAAATCAAAATGCAGATGCGTTTTCACCTCTAAAATAGAATGCCTCGTTTCCAGTAAAACGGGTATCGGGATCTCATCACTCATCCTACGGTTATTCTCCGGTCGAGCCCACCCATTTGTGCTACAATAATAATGTAGCAGTCATAATGTAATGTGTATGTACGTATGACGTATCAAAGTTTTCTTAGAAAACTGCTTAAATTTGCTAATTACGTATTAACATTTTACGTTTACTTTTTTATACTTTTGTAAAAATGTGTTCATGTAACTGTCTATATGAGTATGTTTGGTATATTTTAATAACTTTTGCTCTGACGTGTACTGAAAATTAACGTACCTAGTGGTTTGCGCTATGTGGTTTCCACAACTTTTGTGGTAGACGCCATTTTAGTTCCTAAATTGCTTTGTGTGTGCTTTGTTAGTTTACATTTATTTTAAGAATTAAAAAAAACGTAATTACGGTTGTTATTCAACCAAATACAATAAATTAATAATTTATATTTTAAAACTTTTTACAGTATTTAAAGGTATACATATAGGCATATACCAGTCTGTCTACCTTAGAGTACTGCAGATGAAAAAAAGATAGGTGCAAAAAAGTAACAAAATTTTTCTTTTGTTAAACATTTTTATTAACTTTAATCATTAAAATAAATAAAGTACGTATATCTTTACACGTGAATATAAAAATATATATTAGCAAATACGAACTTCCTATAAACACATACGGATAAAATAATAAATATTATACATATGAAATAAATAAATATACATGCATATACAGATAAGTTTACACATATTCACAAATAAAAAGGAGTGCACTATAAGGAGAGAGCTATGCTCGGGGTTTCTCTGCGTAATATATTTAAATATGAAGATATCTGCAGTAGGACCCAGAGTAACTGACATAGCTCAACGTAGTAAACGTACGCTGAAATGGAAATGGGCCGTCCATATATCCTGAAGGACCGACATCCGATGAGGAAGAAATGTTCCCGGGTAGCAGCCTCATACCGGTATGCGAAGAGTAGGGCGACCCCCCACTAGATGGAGGAACGGCCTGGTATGACATGCAGCTGGTGGATGGATGCAGGTAGACAAGGACCATGCTTTGTAACATTCCCATGTTCAACAGTTCACTTGTGAAGGTCACTAATGCTATATATGATGATGAAACTATAGACGCTGATGATTCTGCTGTTTTATTTACACATTCTTGGGTGTATTTTAAAGGAAGGGAACGGAAAGTTGGTTTTATTTTTATTTATAAATTGCCAAGCTTTTAACTTAATTGAAAACCGACTCCAAAATATTTAAAAAATCTTTGTGTATATATCTTTTCTGAAAATGTACTTATAGAACTAAAAATAAGACTAGAATCCACGAATTCGGTCAAGATGCATGAGAAATAAACCCACTCGCCGAATATAGAAACGTCTCTTTTTTGCTCGGATAATCAATTACGTATAGGGACTTATTTATTATTTTTTGAATTGCGACGCTGGCATACAGAAAATTATTAAATTTATAAACATAGATACACATACGTTAGTGTATAGTACGTTCTTACTATTTATTAAAAGCCTCTAGTACATATGCACGCATTGATAAAAATCTACGGCGACGATCGGGATTTGGATGTAAATAATAAAACTCTTTTCGAAGACTTTTTCTTTTTAGGCAACTTCAATAAAGGAATAATTCTTAATTTCACTGATTTTATTGATTTATTTATAAATAAAATTATTCTCAGTTGTGGCTTCATATTTTAAATTAGGGAAAAATTCCACCACTAAGGTGGGTAAAATAGGAGATTAAGTTTTTAAATCAAAAATAAATTAATATATATAACAAGTTTAATTTGTTCCGGTTAAAAAACAGAAATCCTGGATTTAATTTTTCAAGTTCTAAGTAAGTAAGTAGTAAGTAAGTTAAATCTTTCAAGTTTTTTGCTTGTGACTCAAAAACTTTTTATAATATCTCTTTAGTGACTTCTACATTAATGTTCTAAATTAAATTGCCTATAAATTATATCTTAACATTTTTACTGCACGATCAACACTTGAAGAGATACAGAGTAATAAAAGTTATAAAAATAATAAACAAAATCGTTATACTTACAAATTTTAATTCTGAAAAATTATGCAATTTTTTTTTCACGACTTCTCGATCAAATTGTGTTTCATCTTTGTCATCTTTATCATCAACATCGATGGTGGCTCCATTAGTACAAGCTCCTAGGCAGCCTTTTCAGATAAGACTACACTTGATGCCCGCTTTTTGGCTGCTGCATTTTCCAGAACATTCACTTTTACATTGGCAAAAAATTGAATTTAACGTGTCAGGAGCAGGAGCATCCAAGGTCGTGATTGGTTCTGAGTTTCCATCGATTCCTCGCTTCCAACCCCATATTTCAGTAAGCAGTTGGTTCCCAAGCCACACCTGTACCTGATGAAATAAGCTCTGTAATCATGATATTTCGCTGACCCTTTGGTAGGGGAGAGGGAAGAAAGATCCGTTTTGGGCATGGTACATGATTTCAGAAAAACTATGAATCGATATCTATTAATATCAGGATGAGTACAGGGCGCTCGGTATACTTCGAGAAACAGGTTTTTCTCAGACTTCTGCTTTAACATCCGGAGTTGATGTTAGGTCATAAAATACAGTTGCTATTTCTTTTAGTAATGACTTAATCAAAAAGCTTGATAATTGATTTTTTTATAGTATAAGGGTGACAAACGAACCCACAGTCCACCTGATGGTAAGTGGTTGCTGGTTATATCTACATCTATCCTCGTTTGCGAATTAAAATGCAGATGGTTGTCAGCCGTGAGGACTAAGATACAATGCCTGTTTTCCAGTAAAAAAGGGTCTCCAGTTCTCTAGACTCACCACACAAAACACAAAAACATTAAGCTGCTATTTTACGCTGGTATTCTGTGAGAGCGTGGTCCTTCCCCAGTCGAGCCGACCCATTCGTGCTACAACTATACTATTAATATATCTGCAGCATGGCTCTACCACGTACAAATGTTTTGCCCTTCCTGTAAATAGTTGTGGTTGTATTAAACCTACTAAAACTATGCAGAAAGAGAATAGAACAACAAAATGAATATTTTTGAAGTTCTTGGTAGTAAAATATTTTGGTTTCCACTTTCCCTCTTCCCGGTTTGACAAATAATATTATGAGATTGATGTTTATATCAACAGACGATTGAACCGCCCTCCTTCTTTGTTCAGATGTTTTTGTACTGTTCTTACGTCATCGTATCCATCAAACACGACGGTAGAATGTGGCCCGTATTGATATTTTACATAGTTTAGGTAATGGTCACATATGTCTGAGTGAGAGGAGCCAACTGCCACTTGGTACGGTACAAAAGCAATCCACCATCAATAACCGTTTCACTAGTTTTCAAATTTACGTTAGTGTCGGATTTCGATAAAACACAATATTTTGGTTTCCTTATTAAGCCGCCATTGAATAAAGCCAGTGGTAGGGTGCTAACTCGTACTATAAATGCAAAAGGCAAACAAAGAATGGAACATGTGCCGATGTTTGTGGCGCGATTTACCATCTTTGTCAAAGTATAACGATATATATATATATATATATATATATATATATATATATATATATATATATATATATATATATATATATATATATATATATATATATATATTAGATAAAGATGACGAAGATGAAACACAATTTGATTGATAAGTCAGCATACTCGTGCAAAAAAAATTGTATAATTTTTTAGAATTAAAATTTGTAAGTATAACGATTTTCTTTATTATTTTTATAAATTTTATTACTCTGTATATCCTCTAGTATTGATCGTACAGTAAAAATGTAATGACATAATTTATAGGAAATTTAATGTAGATAACTAATGTAAAAGTCACTAAAGAGATATTGTAAAGACTTTTCGATTCACATGCAACAAACTTGAATTTCAGAAAATTTCATCATCATTATTACAGCCCTTCACAAGTCCTTTGCTGGACGTAGGCCTCCCCCAAGGAATGCCACAAAGCACAATCCTGAGCCACCTGCATCCATCGACTTCCTGCATATCTTACCAGGTCATATCTCCATCTAGTGGGGGGACGACCAACACTTCACCTGCCGGTACGAGGCTGCCACTCGAGAACCTTTTTACTCCATCGGTTCTTCGAGCTATATGGACGGCCTATTGCCACTTCAGCTTACTAATCCGTTGGGCTATATCGGTCACTCTGGTTCTACTGCGGATATCCTCATTTCTGAGTTTATCACGCAGAGAAACTCCGAGCATAGCCCTCTCCATAACTCGCTGGGCGACCTTATACCTGACGAGAAGATGTGCCGTAATTTCCCGGACGCTGCCCAACCGAGTTCAATCCGCCGATTGACCTCTCGTTCGAAGTTGGACTTACCTATTCGGACTATTTGTCCCAGGTAAACATACTCGTCAACAACTTCGAGCTTAGTGCTCCCAACAACTACCGGCATAGGTGTGACATGGACATTAAACATGATCTTTGTTTTGTCCATGTTCATCTTAAGACCTATCCATTGGGAAACACTACTGAAGTCATTGAGCATAGTGCTTAGGTCTTCCAGCGATTCTGCCATAAGGACTATGTCGTCGACAAATCGAAGGTGAGTGACCAACTCGCCATTGATGTTGATATCGTATCTTTTCCATTCCAGAAGCTTGAAAACGTCTCCCAATGCAGCGGTGAAGAGTTTCGGGGATATGATGTCACCCTGTCTTACACCTCTCTGCAATTGGATAGGTTTCGTACTCTGAGTGTGTACTCGGATAGCCACCGTAGCTGTACTGCACAAGCACTTCAGCACTTCGATATACCGACAGTCAACTTGGCACCGCTGACGGGACTGCAGCACCGCCCAAATTTCGACGAAATCAAAGGCTTTTTCATAGTCCCCATACGTCGGACATAGTGGCAAATTGTACTCCACTGACTTCTGTACAATTTGCCTGTATGTGGTCTATGTTGCTAAAGCCTTTTCGGAAACCGGCTTGTTCGGGAGGCTGGAATTCGTCAAGTCTGCGCGCGAGACGATTCGTAATGACTCTCGAAAACAGCACGTAGACGCGGCTCAGAAGGGAAATCGGTCTGTAGTTCTTCAAGAGAGCGTTGTCGCCTTTCTTGAAGAACAAGACCACCGCACTTCTGCTCCGCGCCTCCGGTGTAATGCCTCTAGGGAGGAAAGAAAAGTTACAGTAATAATAAATTCAATTAAAATGTAAAGTTACAAAGAAGTTAAGTTAAGCGTGGATGGTGTCAGACTGTAAGACAGTTCCTTTGTTTCCACGGCGATCCTTTCCGCAGCGCAAGCATTCCTTATTTGCCCATTGTTCAGTGTAACTACTATGTCAGCCCGACTCCAGGGTTACGACTCGTAAAATCATCCCTCCTTAAGTGGAAGCTGGTTCTGCAGCTTTCAGGAGCGTCCTCGCGACTTAATTTACTCGAACGCTTATTCCAATTGTATATCTTCCAGATTGCAATAGATGCTAGTATGTAGAGGAGCACTGTAGACCAGCTGGGAATTGCCATCATATAAGACCAGTTCCAGTTTTCTATTTCTTGAACGTCTTCAACCTTGTTTATAAGTTCATGTACACTAACTAGTGAGATGTCTTCCAGATGTAAGAGTATCTCGTACTGGACTTCTTCCTGGTGTATTAGGTTCTCTTTAAGTAGAGGTACTCAGGACCGTGCTTTGTGGCATTCTTTGGGGGAGGCCTATGTTCAGCAGTGGACTTGTGAAGGGCTGTAATGATGATGATGATGATGATGGGTAGAGGGATGATTTCGTCCATCGATATGCTGCTGGCGTGTGTTCCTATTGTTGTATTCATGATATTAACTTGACAATCCTGTGTTAGGTTGATGATAAATGTTCCTGATAGTTTCTTATATTCTGTTTTCTCTCCACATTGTGTTTTTATAATTTATGTTTCTGTTGATACTACCAACCACTTATTTTCATTAATCTTCTACAATTTTCCTCGCTTCAGATTCATGCGTGCACGAGTGCAGTTGTCTTCTTTATTTTTGAAGAGTGAGATGATGCAATCTTCGGATTTCTCTATGGCTCTAGTATCCAGTAACTTTCAGAGCCAGGTGTCTTCTGACAGCTTCTTGCAATTTTCTTCCAGGTAGGCGTACTCATCGCTTCTAAGTGCGATGAAGTTGGATTTAGATATAATGGTTAGGTTTAGGTTGTTTGGCAGGGAATATATGTGTATATAATCATATAATATAGGTTGGATGGATGGGATTTCTAATATAAATGTTAAGGAATGTTCTGTACTATAGGCTTTAACGCTAATAGACTTTTCTATCTTATGAATATTTTCAATACTGATCTCTTCGACTGGAAAATGTGAAAATTTATTCTGCAAATACTAAGTTCCAAAACTAAATTTCGTGGGCTTATAATACTAGGGTGCATTATACCAATTTTTTTTATAGGATAAGGGTGACAAACGAGCACCCAGTCCACCCGATGGTAAGCGGTTGCTGCGGCCCATAGACATCTACATCTATCCTCGTTTGCGAATCAAAATGCAGATGCGTTGTCACCCGTGAGGACTAAGATGGAATGCCTCATTTCCAGTAAAAAGGGCCTCCGGCCACCTGCACTCACCAAGCGAAACGCAGAGGTAAACCTCTACTTCACGCTGGTTTTCTGTGAGGTCATGGTACCACCCCGGTTCGAGCCGGCCCATCCGTGCGACAGCAAAAGCTGCCGCGTGGCTCTACCACTGTTTAAGCTATTAAAGGAGATGTATTTATTTCGTTTTCAAATCGAATAGCGTCTTCGTTGTCTAAATTACTAGTTTTTGCCTTCACAACGGAACCTAGTCCATTTAAAATACCACACCTAAATCTTATCCTGAGTGCAATAAAAATTATTTTCTTATTAATTAATCTAACTTATGTTCTATCTGATCCCTATATGTTTTATGTAATTCTTCTGAAGTACTGATGCGTTCAGTTGTCTTGGCACTTTTAATGTTATGCACTGATAAAATTAATGGCACGTATAATGCCATTAATTTTATCGATATTAGATTCAAGTGTGTAATATTATAAACACAGGCAAGGTTGAAGGAATCAGTCTGTTTCAGAATATGACCTTTTCTAAGTAATAGAACTCCGTTCGTATTGTCTACGGGTTGAAATGTTATGTCGGATCTTGCCTGGAACACGAAGGCTCCGAAGACGGTAGTCCTGGAACAATATGGGGTCTTCGTAGAAGCTTGAAATGTACGCGAATAGACTTAGAATTAGGATGATTCCCTACTATTTCTGCTACATTATTAGGATGTAAATGAATAATGTTATACGGTCCTTTAAATCGTGGTTTAGTTTTGTCGTTTCTCGCTGTTTTGGCAACCTGCTTATAAACTGTTTCACCTACCTTGAATGTTATCTTCTGGTTTCGCTTCGCTATTAGCTGTTCCTTGTTTTTGGCCATGTGCGCTGACACACATTCCTGAACGGCTTCTGCATGCATTTTGTGCTTGATAACATAGTTTTGTTAAAACTGCTTAGGATAATGTAACTCTAGTGGATTTCTAGAGGCTGTATGTCCAAATAGTAACTCTTGTGGAGTATATTCTGTTGCCGAATGGATTGAGTTATTGTAAGCAATGACTGAAAATTTCATGATTAATTGTATGGGATCATCTTTGTTTGTCATTCGTTGGATTCTGATAATCTCTTCTATAGTCGAATGAAAGCGTTCTACGGGTGAGTTCGAATTTGGATTGTATGGAGTCGTGACGTGAATATTAATACCATGTAAAGCGCACATCTCCTTTAATAGCTTAATAACTTCATTGTCAAATTAACTGTCTGAATCCGTTGTAATTTTATGAGGAATTCCTAAAACTGAGAATACCTGAAATAAAGCTTCAGCTATATGTACACTACTAGTGGCGTTTAACGGTATTGCTTGTGCAAACTTTGAGAAATTGTCTATGATAGTGAGGCACCGCCTGTCGAATACAGCTCCATAAATGTATGTTGCATGGGTTTTGTTGTTAAGGCTAATGAGGGTCTAAGAGGGTTTCTTTTATATTTAGCTTGTAAACAGATACTACATTGGTTTATGATGCCTCAGTAGCATGTGAGGCCAATGGTAGTCTCTATGGATTTGCTTGTACGTCTCCTGGATACCACGATACACAGTTTTGCCTTCATGATATTTGTTAATTATTTCTTGTTGTTCTGTCTTGTTTTCGACAAGGGTAACGCGTGAAATATATCTAAAATCCTTAGGGCCTCTGTTATTAAATACCGTCGTGTAAACTTTGGAGAATGCTAGGTATAGTTCTTCCTTATAGAAGTAGCAGTAGAATGCACTATCAGCATTAGGGTGATCTTTTAAGAATTGGATAATTTCCTTCTCTGTGTTATTGACTGGAATAAATACATCTTTAATTACTGTTCTAGAATTAGTAGACCTATTTTCTATTCTGTATGTTGATCCTGGAGTTGACCTGATATGGAATTGTTTTAGTAGTCTGTCAATTGCGTGTGATAAGATTGGTATCCCGTTATTTTCATTGTCAGGTTGCGTATGGTTTGTCAATACTAAGCGATCATGATCGAGTGTAACGATACTTATACTATCGGATTCTGTATCTGTTAGAGGGGGTTTTACTTTGGGCCTAACTGTCACGTTAGTGTCGTTGCTATTGCTGTTGTTGTCATTATTATCCACGGGCTGTTGTATTCCTTTTGTCTCCGTATCTACCTCTTGTCGTATGTTGTCGAAAATTCTATTTTTGATGTTGTCGTCATCATTGTCACCTAAATTGACTGCTAGTGAATTAATGCTGTTATGATAAATTTTAACTCGGGAGAGAGCATCTGTGTTGGTGTTTTGCCGTCCTTTTTTAAAAACGACCGTGTAGTCATATTCAGCGAGTTTAAGTCGCCATCTAGTCAATTTAGATTTAGGGTAATTTAGTGACATTAGCTATGTCAGGGGTCTATGGTCGGTATATATAACAAATTTTCGTCCATAAATATAAGGCCGAAAGTATTTCACTGCCCAAACGATGGCTAAAAGCTCCTTTTCTATAGTCAAGTATTTCACTTCTGCATCCGAAAGTTTCCTCGATGCGTATGCGACCGGTTTGTATGAACCTATTTTTCCTTGGGACAGTACTGCACCAAGAGCTACGTCTGATGCGTTAATTGTTAGTATGAATAATTCTTCAAAGTTTGGGTACTGTAGGTTAGGTGCATTGATTAAAATCTGTTTGCAATTATTGAAGGATTCCAAAAATTCCAGGGAGTGGGGGAGACATAAAGTCATTGGTTTCGTAAGCTTGGCAAAGTCTTTTATGAACTTTCTGTAGTAGCCTACCAGTCCTAAAAAGCTTTTTATGTCTTTCTGTGTTTTTGGTAGTGGGAAGTTTAGAACCGGTTTAATTTTGTCCTGATTAGGTTTAAGTCCTTGATCAGTTAGTTCATGGCCCAAAAATGTGACGTGCTTTTTAAGGAACTCTGACTCGTCTAACTGAATTTTGAGATTATGTGTTTTAAACCTTTCAAATACTTGTTTCAGTTTTTCTGTATGCTCCTGCATTGACGTTGATATTATTATGACATCATCAAGATAGGTGAAAACGTTGTTAATACCTCTAAGGATGTGGTCCATGAGCCTTTGGAAAGTAGTGCATTTTTAGGCCGAATGGCATTCAAAGGAGTTCGTAATGTTCTCTCTCTGTTGTGATTGCAGTTTTCTCTATGTCATCAGGGTGCATCTCCACCTGATGATAGCCGCTAGCCAGATCTAAGGTTGTAAAATATTGAGCGCGTCCAAGTCTGCCTAAGATGTCATCTATGTTGGGAAGTCGGTACTTATCTTCTACTATTTTATCATTAAGTCTTCTATAGTCTATGACTTACCTCCATTTTACCTTACCTAGTGCGTCGAGTTTTTTAGGGACAATATGAACAGGGCATGACCATGGGAAGATACTTTCACGAATAATCCCTTGTTTTAAAATGTTGTCTACTTGATTCTGTATTTTTTTGCGTTGTTGTGGGGCTTGTCTATAACTTCTTTTAAATATCGGAGTCTGGTCGGTCAGTCTTAACTGATGTTTAACTGCATGCGTAAAAGAAAGTGGGATTTTTTCAGAGTAGAAGATGTCTCTATACTGATAGCAAATCTTAGTGATTTCGCGTTTCTTCTCTTCATTCATATGGTCTGTACGTATTTTATTTAAATTATTGCGTAATCTTTCCCTATATCCGAGTTAACCTCTATGGAATTTAAACTACATCTAGCTCTATCAGGTATCTCTTTTCATTATTCGTTTTTCTGAATTAAAATTTATAATAGATGTCCTAAATTTTCTCTCTTTAACCTTGACCATAGCTGCGGGGGATTTTAAGCCGTTAGACCATATGAAATCATCGTGAATATACTGACCATCAGAATAATTAGTTTTCACTACTATAATTTTTTCAAATTTTGGTTCAATCTTGAGTTTTTTACTAGGATAGTCAAATGAAATTGGTATCTGCGAGTTAGCGGTATATAAAAGTTCTTTTTTTTATATCTATGTTACAAGATAGCGTCCTCAATAAATCCAATCCTATTAAGCCTTTATATTTGGGGTCGAAATCGAATATAAGGAACTTATGAATTATATCGCTGTTAAACGCGGATGGCAGTGGCAGATAGGCCACTAGATCGTGTTGTGTAATGGCATGTGCTGTTTTTACCTCGAATGGTTCATACTCTACAAGGTGTTCAAAAATTGTGCTTTGTATTACACTAGGTGATATCATAGAGCGTGAGGCTCCGGTGTTTATAAGGAACTTACCTTGAAATTCTGGCAGCTCAATATATGGCAGGTGATCTTTGTCGTGGTTATTTAGTTTTAATAACTTTGATCTGAGGGCACCGAAACTTGGTAAAAATCCTGCTGAACCCCACCGTCGTCCATTGGAGGTTCTTATACCTATTAGTTGTGGTTGTCACTACAGTATGCGTACTAACCTTGTTAATACACGTAGTCCATGTCATCCTCAGCATATTGTTGTTCATATGGTTGTCCAGGTGGGCCTGTGTAGAATAGCTCCTCAACTGCAAACTGTGTTTTTGAGGCTTAGAGACGGATCTCATTGTGACGTCTGAAACCATCTGTGCAAGATTTGCTTGTTACTAGGGTATATTATTCTTAAAATTTCCTGGAGATGGCCTCAAATTACTTGATGATGGGCGGTTTTTCCATGACAACATGGATTGCGTCCACTGCTGCCTCTGTTCTGGAGTTAAATAATTTTGTCGCAGAACTGGAGCTTTATTACTAGTCGGGTTTGCATGGAGCCTGAGTTACCAAACCTTAGCGGATGAATATTTTGAGGCTGATTTATAGCCCGTATTGGTTTTCTAAACTTTGCCTGAGCCGATGTTGATGGTGCACTATAATTATTATTATTGAATGTCTTATTAAAGGAAAGTTTAGCTTCCTCTTGTCTCGCTATTACTATGGCTGATTCTATTGTGGTGGGTTGAGCTATTCGCACCGCTATAGAAACTTTGAAATCTAAATTACTCGTGTATTGTTTTATTACCATGTTTTCGTAGTACGATTTATTGATATGTATGCCTACGGAAAATAGGGTATCTAGTATTTCTCGAAGCCGCCTACCAAGTGTCTCGGTGTCCTCGTTTCTGTTGCGCCGCACCCTACTAAGCTCTTGCATAACCTGGATTTCATTCCTAGGTTCCCTTAACCTACGTACGAGCGCATCCTTAATGGTTTTAGCCATTAAAGATGCGCCCAATAATTAAGAGTTCCTTGGTATGCTAGCGCATCAATCGCGGTACCGCTTAATCTACTTTTTATGAGACATATAATTGCCGGATATACCCTGGCAGTTTAGTCTAAAAGATTAAGAATATTTTCAATTATCATAGCCTCATGATGCATAGTGCAATTTTATTCATAAATAATGCTTATCACAAGATTAGCGTTCCGCTCACGTACAGTAAGTAGAGATGCATCTCGTAGACGACGCTGCGAACAAATCCTAGACGTTCCTGCGATACCGCACGTTTTATGTTTGTTATAATATTTTTCAGTTCTAAGCGCTTACCGAAAAGTCGAGCAAAAAAGCGACACGGCCGTACCATCCTTTTCTCGAAGCAGTTCAGGCCATTTCTGAAACCCTATAACTTCGTTATGGATAAAACTAGAAGCCTGAATTTTTACTAACCAAGTAGGCATTGTATAGACTCAGTATATTTCAAGTTTCATTGAATAGAATAGAATAGAATAGAATAATTTTTTTATTCAATATTGATTATTACATAATTCTTATTGAAAGTCATTTTTTATTTACCACTGGTTCGGAAAATACCTCTGTCCTGGGTAGAACCAGCAAGAAACCCAGCGGGACCTTTTTTTTTCAAACAAATTTCACTTAACAATAATTTCATTTATACAATTTTTAAATGATTTTTAATAGAACCAGCATGGTGGCGATCACCTTATTCCCAGGGGTTATTTTCATTCATGTATTCCTTGATATTATAATAACCCTTTTTGTACAGTTTTTCTTTAATAAAACTTTTAAACTTGTTTATTGATAAACTTTGAATATGTTCTGGGATTTTGTTGTAAAAGCGTATACATTGCCCCATAAATGAATTACTGATTCTGTGGAGTCTAGTAACTGGTATTACAAGCTTATGTTTGTTCCTAGTGTTTAAAGAATGCACATCCTTATTCTTATTAAAGCTATTTATGTTTTTATGTACATACATTAGAATTTCATAAATATATTGCGATGCCAAAGTTAATATGTTTATTTCTTTAAATTTTTGTCTGAGGGACTCTTTACAATTTAGGTTATAAATCGCCCGAACGGCTCTCTTTTGCAAAACAAATATAGCTTCAATATCAGTCGCATTACCCCACAGCAAAATTCCATAAGACATTGCGCTATGAAAGTAACTAAAATACACTAATCTAGCTGTCTCAACATCTGTGAGACTTCTAATCTTTCTTACAGCATATGCTGCAGAACTAAGTCTGCTTGCTAATTTAGATATATGGGGGCCCCATTGAAGTTTCGCGTCAATAGTAATACTGAGAAAAACAGTGGTATCCACAAGACTCAACTCCTCCCCATTTAATAGCACATTGGTATTCGAATGTTTTACATTAGGTATTGTAAATTTAATACACTTTGTCTTATTGCCGTTCAAGAGCATATTGTTGGCGTTAAACCAATGTACTAATTTCGATAGAGCATTATTTACATCGTCATAATTAATTAACTGCCGTTTGAGTTTGAAAATTAAAGAGGTATCGTCAGCAAATAATACTATATCGTGATTGTCCCCTACAAGATAAGGTAAGTCATTAATATAGAATAAAAACAGGAATGGGCCAAGAATCGAGCCCTGAGGAACGCCCATTGATACTACCGATCCGGAGGAAACTTTACCATTTATCACGACTTTTTGAGTTCTGTTACTTAAATATGAAGTAATAAGTCGAAGCGCCAAATTTTTTACACCGTAATGTTGTAGTTTTCTGATTAATGTTTCATGATGAACACAATCGAAAGCCTTGGAAAGATCACAGAAAACACCTAAGGCATCCTGTGAATTCTCCCAGGCATTAAAAATATATTTCATAAGCTCAACGCCAGCATCAGACGTCGAGCGACCCCTTATAAATCCAAATTGTCTTTTATGAAGTAATTTATTTGTATTAAAAAAAAATAACAATTGATCCAAAATAATTTTTTCAAAAATTTTACTAAGAGTTGGTAGTACAGAAATAGGTCTAAAATTAGCGGGGTCCAATGTACTACCAGATTTAAATAAAGGTATTACTTTACTATACTTCATTAAATCAGGAAACACACCAGAATCGATACAAGTATTAAAAATAATAGCAAGATGAGGTGCAATTAAATCTATTATGGACGCAATAACTGTCACGGAAATCCCCCACAAATCTGCGGTTTTCTTTACATCAATGGTTTTGAAGTATTTTACAATGTCTTGCGGTAATACTTTTTCAAATCGAAATTCTTTTAAACAGATATTAACATTCTGTTTGAGTAATGACTCGGCGACAGTTGGAGAAGAATTCAAAGACTCTGTTGTCAAAATAGGAATATCAGTGAAATATTTCTCAAACACCGCTGCGACTTCTTGATTTGATTTAGTCAATTCATTGTTAATTTTTAATTGATAGTTTGAGTTACGAGGTTTTTCATTACCGGTTTCGCTGTTAATTATACTCCACGTCATTTTAATTTTTTTCTTAGCCGTCTTAATTTTGTTGCTAATATGTAACGATTTGGCTGTGGAGCAAACTTTTTTAAACATTTTAGAATAATTTTTGACATATTCTTTAAAAGCATCAGAAGGATTATATGATCTTTCATGGTAAAGGTCATATAACCTTCGTCTGCTTTTATGAATTCCCACTGTCGCCCACTCATTAAATACCTTGCGACTGTTTCCGGAGAATGTTTTAGAAGTAAATGGTTTTTTAAATTCATTGCTTATAAGGGTAAATAATTCTCCATATAAAAAGTCTGCATTGTTCTTATAAGAAAGCGATGGAAGGTTTTTTTACCATATTACTTCTAAATCTCTCCAGGCGTTTTGCATTAATAGGAACAAACACAATTTTCTCAATTTCCTGTTTTTTGTGCATATAAGGTAATGAAACCAGTTGTCCACAGTGATCTGAACTAAGTTTTTGAATTATTGATTTGTTGATTGGTACATCACCTGTAAAAATATTATCAATACAAGTTGCACTACACCCTGCAATTCGTGTAGCTTCAAAGAATAAATTATCAAGATTATAGGATTTGAACAAAGAGCAAAATTTAATACTGATGGAAGAAGTTTCCAGATGATTGATATTGAAGTCTCCACACACTACAAGAGATTTATTCTGTTTATTAAGCTTAACTAAAACTTCTTCCATAATTTTTTCAAAGGTATCATAATTTGAACATGGGCGTCTGTAAACACTGACAACAATAAGGTGCTCAAGCTCAACACATGCCATTTCTACAGTACGCTCAACAGAGAGGCTCACAATTTCTTTACGTTCTTTACATGATAAGGATTTATTAGCTAATATTAAGGAGCCACCACGTAATTTAGTATCTCTATTGAACGAACTGACCACCTGGTGATTACTGAAATTAAATATGGAGTTGTAACTTTTTAACCAATGTTCAGTAATACATAAAATATGAATAAGGTTACTATTAAAAAATAATTCAATTTCTAGTTCTTTGCCTAACATACCTTGTATATTTTGATGCACCAGGTTAATACAGTTTTTAATATTGCTATTTTGTGAAATTACACAATGAAGTATAGTTGAATTGTATTCTAAGGTATTTAAGTTATCTTTGCTAGAGATTACCTCTATTGTCTTATTATCTAATTTAAATTACTTGGATCTAATTCCAAATCATTTGTGAAATTATTTTTCTGCTCAATAAAAGCAGGTGTTAAGGTAGCCAATAATTTGGCTGGGTTAAAATATAAATAATGAGATAGCGTATTTGCTACCAGTCTCAAACTAAACTTTGATAGGTAATACCTATCTCTTGTCAAAAACTTCTTAATTAAATTATTAATATCCACTAAATGAAATTTATCATTATTATTCTTACAATTAAATGTCAAATTTAAGTTATTATTACATGTCAAATTATGCATCATTAAATTTAAATTATATCTTAGTTTATTTTCCTGTGGCCACCCCTCTATGTAAGGCAATGTAAACAAGATAACTTTAACCACATTTATGTTATTGAGATATTCAATATATTTTAATAATTGATTCTTGTTCATATTGCCTCTTCTCCCAACAAAAATTATTAATATACTATTAGGGTTAAATTTACTAGTTAAAATTTTATTCATAATATCACTGAATGATGCTCCAGGCATGCAGTAATTACTTATCTGTTGCCTTTTTAAACAGTTATTCAATGATATACCCAATTTTTTTCCTATGTCATCACTATACACAA
Organism: Parnassius glacialis; assembly: GCA_033319125.1. Taxonomy (NCBI): domain Eukaryota; kingdom Metazoa; phylum Arthropoda; class Insecta; order Lepidoptera; family Papilionidae; genus Parnassius; species Parnassius glacialis. Next base: position 34,731,710 of record JAVANC010000012.1, on the reverse strand, counting down.
TTACATTATTTTTTTTCATTACTTTTTAAATTTATCTGCTTTGTTATGGTACTATCATAGAGTGCAGGTAAAGAAAATGAAGTATTACTGCTTGTCATATTATTAACACACACTGTCCCTAAAGAACCTGGCATTGAGTGCTGATATTTATTTTGATATTTTAATAAGGAATCAAAACGTTCCTCGTTATATTTACATGACTTTACCAGATTATCCATGGCCAGTATGTGTTCTTTTATCTCATTCCCTGCTGATTTATACTTATTTGACATAGTTTGTAATGAAGTTTGAAGTGATAAAATTTCTGAATTAAGACATTCTATTTCAGTCTCATAACAATTTTTCATGTTTTCCACCTCAATTGAATATAATTTAATTTTACTAATTAACTCTTGCTTTTCCTTACAAACATTTGAATAATTTTTAATATTAATTTTAGTTTTAACTAATTTTTGAACTTTCCTAATATATTTATTGATTTTTATATATTTTCTTAATTTCCTTCTGCTGCATGTAATCCTTTCTGCTGTTCTTGATGAGGTAGAATCTTTAGTCAAATCTATTGTTGTGGACGGTTGCAATGTTTCATGAGATTTACATTCTACGAGCTCATCGAACAGACTCTAAGTTTAAAATGCTTGCACGTTATCATTGTATTGTTTAAATTGTGAAATCTGCTCATTAGCTTCAGTTAATTGTAATTTCAATGCAGCAATTAATCTGAGGGCTTCCTCATATTCTTTGCTGCATCGGTCAAACTCATCGACTGTCCCCTGGAGCTGATCCCTTTCCTTTAAAATATCTGTATAGTCTCTATGTATCTTAACCATATCACTTTTCAACTGTGTATTTTTCGAAATTATACTTATTATTTCCTTTTCGTTGTCATCCCTTTCTTTAAGTAACAGCTCACACTGCTCCCTGGACGCCCTCAGTTCTTGGAGCGCTAGATGAAGTTGGTTCTCCATCTGGCGCGTTTTGGCGTTGCGAGTATTCATTTTACTATATATTTTAAATAGTAAAAGAAAACAAAGATGGAAAATCAAGGGAACAGAGTAAGCAAATATCCAATTGTAGGACTCTAATAACAGATCTCAAATTAAATTATCAAAATGAAATCCGAAAACAACAAAACTTAAGATATATCGTAAATATTAAAAGGGATAACAAGAATTACAGTAACTTTTAAACCTAAGTTTTAAACGATGTTCGTTACCTGCCCTGCTGTCACTTTAAATTGAGAGGCACTAAAAATTTATTTATTTAGATATTTACCACTTTTATTTATTACACAATACAATTTGTTCCTAATTAACAACTATAACTTAAATTTGAGGTGGAAATTATCAATTACAATATTTATTTTTACGAAATTATTTGGGAGCAAATTATTTAAGTATTTGTCACCGGGGTTGCCACAGCAAAAAAAATTAAATTTGATATTGTAGTTTAAGAATTATAACTAGTCAAAATTTCTTAATTTTGTCACTCACTAACTGACCGATCATCAAAACTCTGAGGCACTTCTAGCAGACATAGAAACTTCAAATTTGGAATACTATTATTGTTTAATATATAAATTAAGGAAAAATTAAAATATTTTACAATTTCAGTCCAGTTTTCGAGATACACCAACTGCATAAATAACTTTGTAATCCCATATAAATATATAGTATTACAAAGTTACATTTGCAGTGAATGAATCAGTGTACCTATATATATTTATAATGGAATAACAGGTGTAAATAGCTACCTAGATATAACTATCCACAAAAAGAAATGAGATGCCATCAAAAACATAACTTGTAAAAAACCCAAGTCTCGCAACTCAGTTCTTCTACCGTAAAAAGTTGTGAGATCCATGTAATACCAAGTCGGTTAATTTATTCAGTCCATAGATAGATACATAGATTGACTTGGCAATCGCACCAAACAATCTAATTTAATATAATATGTATTACTTGTGAGATATATTGTGTTTTCATGCGATTGCCAAGTCAATCTATGTATTAATCTATGTACTGAATAAATTAACCGACTTGGTATTACATGGATCTCACAACTTTTTACGGTAGAAGAACTGACTTGCAAGACTTGGCTTTTTTTACAAGTTATGTTTTTGATGGCATAATATTTTTCAGTTCTAAGCGCTTACCGAATATTATTATTAAATTTACAATTTTTGTAGAAGAAGTTTCACAAATAAGCACACAGTCTATCCGATGACAAGTGGATGCTGCGGCCCTATAGATAGATATCTACATCCATCCTCAATTAAGATTCAAAATGCAGATGCGTTGTCACCCCTGAGAACTAAGCTGGAATGCCTAATTTCCAGTTAAAACGGTCTCCGGTTCTCTACATTCACCATACTATGATTTTCAAGTATTTTTTGCCTATTTTACTGGTGTATAAATAAATTTTTACTTTTGGGAGGAGTAGTTTACTTTTGAGTTGCTTGCTACTTTTTCTCACAAAGTATCCTCAGTAGGGACTTATTGAGGCGGGGAAGTAACTTTATTGACTTGAAAAGCGCATTGAAAATATTTATTTCTAAAAACAACGTTTTCACTTTAAAAAGCTATGAATTATTTTTATACCAGTCCTCAGATATGACAACGCATCTCTGGCCAACAAAGGCTACAAAACGTTAGTTGCTAAAAACGTCGTATTGACTTTTGTCGTATCTATTGTTACTATTAAATTTTGATTGCAAATGTCCATGACCTACAGAGATCAGTCAATATTAAATATTTGTCACTAAATTTCCTTTTATTTACGTAATAAAAATACCTTAATGAAAAAACTAAACACGAAAACTTAAATTATCATACAGTAGGACCAGGGCCGAATTTACCTTTAGGCAGAGTAGGAAACTGCCTAGGGCCCCTGCATCGGGTTGGGCCCCGTGCGCGCACAAATATAATGGAAAATATTTCATACAGAGAAAATTTTATTGAAAAATTGTAACCTCAGTGACAATAGGTATTATTACGTTTTAGCGACGCATACTGTCACTTGATGAAATCCTTCATACTTACAGAACAAAACCATCTAGTATCGAGTAGTAGAACTAATAATATGGATACATAACATCCATTTATGCCAGCTGCAAAGGGGGCCCCGAAAATTCCATTGCCTAACAGAAACAGAAACAGAAACTGAAACTTTTTTATTCAATATAGATTATAAATAATACTTATTGAAAATCACTCTTTTGTATAATTACCACTGGTTCGAAAAAAACCTCTGTCCTGGGAAGAACCAGCAAGAAACCAAGCGGGAATTTTTTTTTTTAAATAACAGCTTAAAATCATGTATGTTACCCAAATTAACAACACAACAAATTAGAAATAGCTTGGTAGTGATCACCTCATTTCCTGGGTTTATTATCATCTATAAATTCTTTAATACTATAATAACCCTTTTTATACAAACTTAGTTTAATAAAGTTTTTGAACTTTGAGCAGGTCAAATTTTGTAGTTTTTCTGGAATTTTGTATATTTTCTGGAATTTTGTTTTAAAAGCGTATACATCGCTTTAGCATTAAATCATTTTAGCATTAAATATTACTTAATTTAATATTTAATATACTAATTAATATATTAATATTTAAAATTGATTTATTTAATTTAATATTTAATATTTTTTAAATAATAACCTATAAGTTCATTGTATTGAATAAGAAGATTAAAATTTTAAATAAATAATTGTATTTTAATAAATAAGGAAAGATAGGCACATAAGCAAATATTCAATAATAAAATATAAGTATTATTTATAATCTATATTGAATAAAAAAGTTTCAGTTTCTGTTTCTGTTTCTGTTAGGCAATGGAATTTTCGGGGCCCCTTTGCAGCTGGCATAAATGGATGTTATGTATCCATATTATTAGTTCTACTACTCGATACTAGATGGTTTTGTTCTGTAAGTATGAAGGATTTCATCAAGTGACAGTATGCGTCGCTAAAACGTAATAATACCTATTGTCACTGAGGTTACAATTTTTCAATAAAATTTTCTCTGTATGAAATATTTTCCATTATATTTGTGCGCGCACGGGGCCCAACCCGATGCAGGGGCCCTAGGCAGTTTCCTACTCTGCCTAAAGGTAAATTCGGCCCTGGTTCTACTGTATGATAATTTAAGTTTTCGTGTTTAGTTTTTTCATTAAGGTATTTTTATTACGTAAATAAAAGGAAATTTAGTGACAAATATTTAATATTGACTGATCTCTGTAGGTCATGGACATTTGCAATCAAAATTTAATAGTAACAATAGATACGACAAAAGTCAATACGACGTTTTAGCAACTAACGTTTTGTAGCCTTTGTTGGCCAGAGATGCGTTGTCATATCTGAGGACTGGTATAAAATAATTCATAGCTTTTTAAAGTGAAAACGTTGTTTTTAGAAATAAATATTTTCAATGCGCTTTTCAAGTCAATAAAGTTACTTCCCCGCCTCAATAAGTCCCTACTGAGGATACTTTGTGAGAAAAAGTAGCAAGCAACTCAAAAGTAAACTACTCCTCCCAAAAGTAAAAATTTATTTATACACCAGTAAAATAGGCAAAAAATACTTGAAAATCATATTATGGTGAATGTTCTCTACATTAGGCAAAAAATTCTTATAAATCATAGTATGGTGAATGTAGAGAACCGGAGACCGTTTTAACTGGAAATTAGGCATTCCAGCTTAGTCCTCAGGGGTGACAACGCATCTGCATTTTGAATCTTAATTGAGGATGGATGTAGATATCTATCTATAGGGCCGCAGCATCCACTTGTCATCGGATAGACTGTGTGCTTATTTGTGAAACTTCTTCTATAAAAATTGTAAATTTAATAATAATATTCGGTAAGCGCTTAGAACTGAAAAATATTATAACAAACATAAAACGTGCGGTATCGCAGGAACATCTAGGATTTGTTCGCAGCGCCGTCTACGAGATGCATCTCTACTAACTGTACGTGAGCTGAACGCTAATCTTGTGATAAGCATTATTTATGAATAAAATTGCACTATGCATCATGAGGCTATGATAATTGAAAATATTCTTAATCTTTTAGACTAAACTGCCAGGGTATATCCGGCAACTATATGTCTCATAAAAAGTAGATTAAGCGGTACCGCGATTGATGCGCTAGCATACCAAGGAACTCTTAATTCTTCATAGTAGGAGATAACCATGATATAGTATTATTTGCAGATGACACTTCTTTAATTTTCAAATTAAGTCGACAATTGCTAAAATATGACGAAGTAAATAATGCTATATCTAAATTACTAAATTGGTTCAATGTTAATAATTTGCATTTAAATGGCACTAAAACGAAATGTATAAATTTATGACTTCAAATGTCAAACAATTAAATACTAATGTAATTTTAAATGGGGAGTAAATAAGTCTTGTAGATACCACCATTTTTCTTGGAATCACACTAGACGCGAAGCTTCAATGGAGCCCCCATATATCAAAACTAGCAAGCAGACTTAGTTCTGCAGCATATGCCGTAAAAAAGATTATAAATCTAACTAGTGTTGAAACAGCTAGACTAGTTTACTTTAGCTATTTCCATAGCATAAGGTCGTATGGTATTTTGCTATGGGGACACGCAGCTGACACTGAAATTATGTTTGTTTTACAGAAGAGGGCCATAAGAGCAATTTATGATTTAAAGCCTAAAGAGTCGCTGCGACAAAAATTTAAGGAAATTAATGTATTAACTTGGCCTCTCAATACATTTATGAAAATGTAATGTACGTACACAAAAATAAAAGTAGTTTTACAAAATAAGTGATATTCATTCTGTAAATACAAGGAACAGACACAAGCTAGTAGTACTGGTTACTCGACTCCATAGAGTTAGTAATTAATTCTTCGGGCGATGTATACGCTTTTACAACAAAATTCCAGAAAATATACAAAATTTGACCTGCTCAAAGTTCAAAAACTTTATTATTAGGTTAGGTTATTATAGTATTAAAGAATTTATAGATGATAATAACCCCTGGAAATAAGGTGATCGCTACCAAGCTATTTCTAATTTGTTGTGTTGTTAATTTGAGTAACATACATGATTGTAAGCTGTTATTAAAAAAAAAAGTCCCGCTGGGTTTCTTGCTGGTTCTTCCCAGGACAGAGGTTTTTTTTCGAACCAGTGGTAATTATACAAAAGAGTGACTTTCAATAAGTATTATTTATAATCTATATTGAATAAAAAAGTTTCTGTTTCTGTTTCTTTTTTTTGGGCGCATCTTTAATGGCTAAAACCATTAAGGATGCGCTCGTACGTAGATTAAGGGACCCTAGGAATGAAATGCAGGTTATGCAAGAGCTTAGTAGGGTGCGGCGCAACAGAAACGAGGACACTGAGACACTTGGTAGGCGGCTTCGAGAAATACTAGATACCCTATTTTCCGTAGGCATACATACCAATAAATCGTACTACGAAAACATGGTAATAAAACAATACACGAGTAATTTAGATTTCAAAGTTTCTATAGCGGTGCGAATAGCTCAACCCACCACAATAGAATCAGCCATAGTAATAGCGAGACAAGAGGAAGCTAAACTTTCCTTTAATAAGACATTCAATAATAATAATTATAGTGCACCCATCAACATCGGCTCAGGCAATGTTTAGAAAATCAAAACGGGCTATAAATCAGCCTCAAAATATTCATCTGCTTAGGTTTGGTAACTCAGGCTCCATGCAAACCCGACTAGTAATAAAGCTCCAGTTCTGCGACAAAATAATTTGACTCCAGAACAGAGGCAGCAGTGGACGCAATCCATGTTGTCATGGAAAAACCGCCCATCATCAAGTAATTTTAGGCCATCTCCAGGAAATTTTAAGAATAATATACCCCAGTAAAAAGCAAATCTTGCACAGATGGTTTCAGACGTCACAATGAGATCCGTCTCTAAGCCTCAAAAACACAGTTTGCAGTTGAGGAGCTATTCTACACAGGCCCACCTGGACAACCATATGAACAACAATATGCTGAGGATGACATGGACTACGTGTATCAACAAGGTCAGTACGCATACTGTAGTGACAACCACAACTAATAGGTATACGAACCTCCAATGGACGACGGTGAGGTTCAGCAGGATTTTTACCAAGTTTCGGTGCCCTCAGACCAAAGTTAGTAAAACTAAATAACCACGACAAAGATCACCTGCCATATATTGAGCTGCCAGAATTTCAAGGTAAGTTCCTTATAAACACCGGAGCCTCACGCTCTATGATATCACCTAGTGTAATACAAAGCACAATTTTTGAACACCTTGTAGAGTATGAACCATTCGAGGTAAAAACAGCACATGCCATTACACAACACGATCTAGTGGCCTATCTGCCACTGCCATCCGCGTTTAACAGCGATATAATTCACAAGTTCCTTATATTCGATTTCGACCCCAAATATAAAGGCTTAATAGGATTGGATTTATTGAGGACGCTATCTTGTAACATAGATATAAAAAAAAGAACTTTTATATACCGCTAACTCGCAGATACCAATTTCATTTGACTATCCTAGTAAAAAACTCAAGATTGAAGCAAAATTTGAAAAAATTATAGTAGTGAAAACTAATTATTCTGATGGTCAGTATATTCACGATGATTTCATATGGTCTAACGGCTTAAAATCCCCCGCAGCTATGGTCAAGGTTAAAGAGGGAAAATTTAGGACATCTATTATAAATTTTAGTTCAGAAAAACGAATAATGAAAAGATATACCTGATAGAGCTAGATGTAGTTTAAATTCCATAGAGGTTGACTCGGATATAGGGAAAGATTACGCAATAATTTAAATAAAATACGTACAGACCATATGAATGAAGAGGAGAAACGCGAAATCACTAAGATTTGATATCAGACTTGCTATTAGACTAATACTTTGAGTGTCGAGATGTCAAGAGTCGTATGGTTGGTATAATTAAAATGTGAAGCGGCAATGTGAAATTTCCGCACGTATGTATTAAAACGCGTACGTAACACCATTTCTTATTTTCGTCCTCTGTTGAGCGTGAAATATTTTGCAATGTTGTTTTGATGTTGAAAAATAGGTCTCAAGGTCTTTTTATAATATTGAACGATTATTCGTCTTGACAATGAGATGTTTGTCGCCCCTGCTTTTACGGCTACAGTAAAAAAGTCATTTAATATAGAACAATTTGCGAACAACGTTGTAGATTATTTGCTTCTTTCGTAAGCAGATTTACAAATTATGTTTTAAAACTTTAGACTTTTTAACTGACTTAAAAAGAAGGAGGAGGTACTAAATTCTCTTGTATATTTTATGGAGGTTACTTCAGAATATAATTTTTCTTACGTGGTAGAGCCATGCTGCTATATTATTGGTATAGTTTTAGCACGAATGTGTCTACTCGACCGGAAAAGGACCACATAAAATAAGAGCTTAACGCTGCTGTGTTTCGTACGGTGAGTGTAGAGAACCGGGAGTCCCCTTCAACTAAAAATTAGGCATTCCATCTTAGTCCTCATGGCTGACAACGCATTTTCATTTTGATTCGTCATCGAGGATATATGTAGATGTCTATGGGCCACAGCAAACACTTACCATCAGATAGACTGTGTGCTCGTTTGTCACCATTATCCTATAAAAGTAGAAGCTTTTTCTAGGTAAACTAATTTTTATGCTTTTTTTATTTGATAGCTTCTCATTTGTTTCATATAAATTTGATCAAGATCAGGCAAACATGCAATTTATTTTTAGTCGTTATTATGAAGACGCTACTGCCCATCTCTTGATTTGTTTCAATCTGTCGCCTCTTCCGATACCTACGGGATGATATAGAGTAGTGGATATTCTTACCCCGCCATTAGATGTTACTACTGAAGCACTACATGGTTAAACTGTAGTAGTGTGGCGCCAAAATTACTCTACAACCCTCTTAGTAAGAGTGTGACTGAGCCCAGTAGTGACACAAATATATAGTAAACTGTAAACTGTTAACTGTAAACAGGCTTCATGTAAAATTGTTTTTACAAAAACAACGATAAGTTGATTAATGCATGCACGTGCCCTTATTGCCATTACAAATGCAAATTATTAAATCAAGCTCTCTGAAAGGAGGAAAATAAATAAATGTTGAATTTCATTGTAATTTTCAGCTACCTGATAAAGTTGTGTTTGCATTATTACTACAGACAATTATCGTTACTTAAATAATAGATGTTCTTAGTGTCATTGTTACTACTGTGTTTAACATTAAGAACAAATAAGAAAAAATATCCCAAGCGCGATTAAACAGTCTTATGATGTGCATTGGCGAGAGTAGTCTTCTCAGTTGGTTGATTAATAATTTACCATTTGAATAACATATACCGGGATACAATTATTGTGGTCCTGGTACAAATTTAATTAAAAAACTATCACGAGGTGTCAAAGGTATAAACAAATTAGAAGAATATTGTAAAGAACATGACATTGCGTATCAAAAATATTCAAACTTAAAGGATCGACTTAAGGCGGATTTACTTTTGTTAAAAATGGCAAAAACACGAGAGATTGCTCCCGATGCAAATTTGGGAGAAAAGTTAGCAGCAAAGATAGTAAGCAAAGCTATGCAATCAAAAATTAAAACTGGGGCTGGCCTAAATAATGGCAATAGTAATAAAATGTCTCCGAGAAAGTTGGGGAATGTATTTAAAAATAAGTTTAAGAATATCATTACAAAAACGAAAAGACGTATGCAAAAATTAAATCCAAAATGCAAGAAAGCAGCAATTGAGCTAGCTATAGCTGCTGCTAGAGAACTAGTTGATAATTCTGTTATAAAACTTCCTAGCATTATTCCTATATCAAAAACTGGTGGGGTACTACCTTTGATTCCGATTTTTGCCGGATTATCGGCTACGGGAGCCTTAGCAGGTGGTGCAGCTGGTATACTTAAAACTATAAATAAAATCATAATGGCTTAAAAAACAATTTGCTGAATTGAAGAGACACAATGAAAAAATGAAAGCTCTTTGTATCGGAAATGGGTTACAATTTAAGCCTCATGAGAATAGATTTGGCATTTTTGTATCTAAAGAAATAAAAAACTAGAATATGGGCTACCCAAACGCGCCTTAACTAACATTGACATTTTAAAGTATGAAAGAAATATTCGCTGTTTTTGAGGTGTCTTTATGAGAAATGAGCTCCCAACACACCCTTTTAAAAAAGAATGTGGAGTTATAAATTTAGATATTTCCTCAAATCCGGGATCTCATTGGGTAGCCTATGTAAAATTTAATAATTATGTTGAATATTTCGACAGTTATGGAAATCTTAAACCTCCAATGGAATTGATAAAATATTTAGGTCCTAAAGTCCACTATAATTATGATAACATACAGCGTGATCATCCTTTTAATTGTGGACATCTTTGTTTGATTTTTTTGGAGAATTTCCGGCGCAATCAAGACATAAAATAAACAAGAACTTCATAAATTGCTCAGTATACTAGTATGTCTATAACAGTTACTATCTCAGGAAATAAATCAGAATTGGATTTCTACTTTCAACCGCCTCTGAGTTTATCAGGTCAATACTAGTGCGGTTTACTATATTTTTCAGTAATAAACTCAACAACAAAATATTCTTATGTTGATAGCAAGTTCCCATCTGTGATCAGTATCGAATGTGATCTCATATACGGTTCATATTGCAACGGGTTACCTACTCATATTATTCACGAATTTGTATCTAAAACTGCTGCAGATGATCAATACATAGAAATACCTCAGAACGTTATTTACTTCCCAGTGAATAAAAATAATATTACATCTATAACTATTAAAGTTATAGATCAATTTGGCTACAGAATTAATTTCAAAGAGCAATGTATTGAAATTCGCCTCCATTTGAGGAAAGTAAAATTATATTGCACTATAAAACCCTACAGTCTACTTAAAGCGCCCTATTACTTCTACATTCACTAAGGTGCGAAGACGTGAGAAAAAATTTAATACCTTGAGTAAAAATAATAGAGATTTTCTAAAGTCCTTAGGATCTAAAGTATGAATATACTACAGATTCATGACTTACCAAACTTCGATACTTCTATTGAAAGTTATGAAGTTCATTCTTATAATCAATATAATTAGAGCTTTAGAGAAAACGACAAAATAAGAATTCCTATACATCAGCAAGACATATATGTATTACCATCAGCCAGTTCAATTTACAGCGAAGGTCGTGCAAAGCCCTTCAGCAAAGATGGAAACCATATTAAAAAACCTGTTACGTTCAGTAATAATTCTATTATGTTCTTGTTTCAAGACATAAGGTATGAGATAAATGGAATCGAAATAGATCGTATTAAAAATGCTGGTATAACGTCAACAATTAAATCATACATTTCAATGAATGAAGCAGAAAATAAAGTAGCAGCTTTGTGGGGTTGGGATATGGATGGATTTAAAAGTGAAAACGGTGAATTTAGTGCTACTGTACCTTTAAATAAGATTTTAGGGGTTTGCAAAAGATTATGCTTAAATTGTAATAAATTGTAAACATAAACTTATACTGAACAGAAATAATTCTAACATAAATAGTATTATAGGAACTGAAGATGTTGCACATTTTCAAATAGACATACAAAGAATACAATGGCGAGTGCCACATGTGAAAGTATCAGATCGTGAACGACTGAAACTTCTTAAACATTTAGAAAAAGATAAACCTATACAGATGGCATTTAGAAATTGGGATTTATATGAATACCCTTTACTTCCTACAGCAACTAAGAATTCCTGGTCTATTAAGACTTCGTCACAATTAGAGAAACCTCGATATGTAATTTTGTGTTTACAAACAAACAGAAAAATCAAAAAATTAAAGACTGTTCAGTATTTGATCACTGTGGAGTGAGAAATGTGACATTGTTTTTGAATTCACAATATTACCCATACGAGCTCTTATGTTTAAAGTTTTCCGAAAACAAATTTAATATATTATAAGAAATTTATGTGACATTTCGCCAGTAGTACTACAACTGTCCCGCAGATCCATTCCTTGATTTAAGTAGCTTTAAGGAGAAGGCTCTGCTATTTCTGATAGATTGTTCAAGACAAAACGACAGTCTTAAAACAGGACCCGTAGATGTTCGTTTGTAGATTGAATGTACAACGGCAATACCAGAGAAGACAACTGGATATTTTTTAATCATTAACGATCAACTTGATGAATATAAGCCTTTAAAGTAACATAGTGCGCAAGTTGACATGACTGCTATCGTAGATGTCCAAGGTTCAAAACAGAAAGAAATGAATTCATTTAGAAAGAAATTGCAATATTGTGTAACAATAAAATACAACGACTTTTAATTAAATCACCATTTCCTTTTTATAAATTGACTGTAAAAGAAAAAAAATGAAAATTGGATTCAACGTAATAGAAAAATATATTGGTGTGAGGGAGTAACACCTTATTTAAATTATCACAATTTGATTGCGGATAATATAAAGGATAAATGTATATACGTCAAAGGTTTAGAAAAAGTTTTATGGTTAAAATCCAAGATGGCTTTTAACCATGAAACTTTTTCTACAAAATGATAATATAATTAATTTAGAAGATAAAGGCTGTCCTAGTTTGTTAAATCTGTATGATCGATATAAAGATTGTAAAGATTTGTATAGTTGTATTAATCACGACTCAGTATGTGCTTTGAAAAATGTTTTTTGTTTAAATAAATGGTGCTCTGATAATAACATTTGAAATATTCTTTATTTTATCTCATAAAAAACTCTCCACCAGCAACTTCTTTAAAATGTTTATAAAGAATCAGCGCAGCTTTGCAGCTTCATTATACTCTTGCAACCAGCAAAATTAAACCTCCACAAAGCATGAAGGACATGTCTCAAAACGAATACAGACCCCGATATAGTTTATATGATTCATATAAAACACGATTATTTTCATTAAGCCATTATTGGTAACGAGTGATTTAAGAGAAGCAGTGGTGAATGAAATGGCTGATGTGGGATTCTTTTATTTTGGCGATAGCATAAATGATACCGCTGCTTGTTTTTCCTGTGGAGGAGTTATTAGAGATTGGGAGATTTACGATGATCCGTGGATGCAACACGCATTACATTATCTTCAATGTTTTTATGTGAACGCCGTGAAAGGGTTAGATTATATAAATAAATGTTTGAAAGAGTATGGTAAATCGCTGTGAGTTAAAAAGAGTGACACAGAAGTGAGAAGACATCTGCTTAGTTAAAAAAATCTAAATGTAGAGCTGTTTAGTGTAATATTGGGGCGAACTGCATCGCGAACGGATGTGAGTGATGCAGCAGCCCCAATATTACCCTACTTATATCCTTGTTGAGCAGAGTCTGGGCCGACTCCAGTAGCATCCTAAAGGCATTTGCTGACAGGTTCGATTATATGTACTTGAACCACTGTTATATGATTCATGTGATCTCAAATTATTCCTTTCTTAGGTTAAGTAGTAATAACTAAGAAATAGGCTCAATGTCTTTGTATATTAATACATATGATCCATGATAGTCGAGATAAAATATTTATATTTATTATTATTTTTTATTTCTTAATGATACATCGTACTTCGTTGTTTAAATTTTACTCTGACATTGTCATATATCTTTTAGTCGCGCTCTCTGTAGCCAAAAATAAAAAAATGTTTGTATAAACAATACATATTTTTATTAAACCGCAGAAATAAATATGCTTCCGCACTTCGTTAAAAATTGCTTGTACTACGGAAAAAAGAAATGTTGCCTCATAAAAGAGTCGAGGGCCTGTCCACATAATTCACCTGTCGTTACGCGACAGGTACAGCACGTGACTGGAATGCAAAATGTTTGTTTGCATGCTTTTAACAAAAACAGTGAGCGAATAAAAATACGATATATTGAAACCAACTAATATTATATTTGAAAAATCATAAGAAAATAACTTATTTAGGTTTATTTTAGATATAGAAGAGTAGTAGGTAGGTACTGATTATTTTTTATAAATATATGTTTAGCTAAAAACACTAGATATAAAGATCGTACTTATTTAAACTTAAAATATGGAAACCTTATGCTAAACATTATTCTTTACCCTAATTTTGAGAATTAGTCGCTATCACAACACGTGATCGTTATTGATTATAACACTAATAAGCTTATACCTGAATAGCTTTTATTCTGAATGACTCTAACGACGACGAACACTTTTGAATATTAATGTCATTATCATCAGCATATAGCCCATCAAAGTTCACTGCTGAGCATAGGCTTCCCCGTAGATTGCCCCATAGATTATTTGCTGTCGTTACACTAGTTATCATTGAGAAAACACCCTCCTGGTTTATTTCCTTTGTTACCTTTCACGACACCCACAGTACGAAATGGGATAGTGGATATTCTTTCACCACTACAACATGGTCCAAAATCTATAATCTGTTCCGTTTTGTCAAGAATTTCTAAGTATCAGTTCAGATTCAAGAAATAGGTGATGTTTCATTCCCATGAAACCACACCGAAATACGAAATCACGAACAATACATAAATCTTTTGGTCCTACACCTAATCTCACTCCGATCAAATTGACGTTCCATCCAACTATCAGAGTGAAGAAAAATAGAATTCATCTGTCCTAGAGTATACACTTGTGCACTATAATCTTAAGCTCCGCATATGCTTATTCTCCGTTGAAACTGGGCGCCCTAACAGAAACTCGGTCTGGAAGACATAATCAGAAATATTGTGTTGAACTATTAATAATAGAGTATTTAAAAATACACAATTGCAGTATTTTTGATTAACAATGAAAGGTCAAAAATAATTATTAACGTAGTAATGTACATTTAAACAAAAACTAACTTCTAACAAAAGTAAAAGAAACTAAAAGAATAATATAATTTCACATTCAGAAGTTGATGTTAAAACATAGTGTATTAAAGTGTTTTTTTAGGTGAAATTATTTGTTTTTAAATTGTTTGAAGTCTGCCTTTTCATTTTTACTTAAAGATATTTTTACCATTATGAGTGGACTAAGAAATATCACAATCTCAATATTATCTAAATAGTTCCAGTAAAAACTTCATAATATCTTCCTGGAGATTCTATTAAGCATGTTTGCAGTTTTATACTTTGCGTACTACTACCACACTTTACCATTTAGTCTCCTAGTGCTAAAATCACCGATTTAACTAATGCGAACAGCACAGAAGATGGTTCACAAGTTCTCCAATTCGCTAATAGTTCAAATTGAGTAACTGTGCGAGTTGCGTCGAAACCTTTTGTATTGGTGCCACATACTAACGAAGCCAATCAATAGGTCAACTTTTAGTTGAATGCGTAAAGTGAAACGCGGATTAAGTCTGTAGATTAAAATTAGCATGAAAAATGAAAAAGAAAATTACGGAATTCTTTTTGATTTCAAAATTTTACTCTCACGTTCGAAAAGTTTCTATTTGAACTAATAAGATTATATAATTTAACTAGTTGTCTAAACTTGACTGGAACTCAACTGTGTTTCGTTCAATAAAAGATGGTCAACTTTTTGAATAGAGTCGAAATATATATAATAATCATTTTATCCCTCGACGAAAATGTGTTATAAATTTAAGGATTTTCCTTAATCGTCACGCTTGCTACACCATTTATTTACACACAAAGATCGAAGCTGATTTATTTTTTCGTTTTTAATTAAAAACGTGTCACACTAAACTTTTCCAGACTCAATTAAAACAGACAAAAAGGTTGTTAAGATAGAAATAAAATATCTAAGAGTCCCCTGATAAAAACCCATCTTACCAATTTTTGGTGTTCCCTTATATATGTACATGTATCATCTATGTTTTTTTTATAGAATAGGGGGAGACAAACGAGGACACACTTCACCTGATGGAAAGTGGATGCTGAGGCCCTTAGACATCTATATCTATCCTCGATAAAGAATCAAATTACCTACAGATGCGTTGTCACACCTGAAGACTGAGAAGGAGTGCCTCGTTTACAGTAAAACGGGTATCCGGTTCTCTCAAACACCGTAGTATTAAGCTGCTATTTTACCCTAGTATTCTTTGAGAACGTGGTCCTTCCCCGGTCTAGCTGATCCATTTGTGCAACAAGCATAACTCTACCACATTTATAGCTACTGAAGGGTAATATAATATTTAAATTACGAGTAACATCTACGATTGAACTAATAGTACGTCTTATAGAAGTGGTATAGCTAAGAGAAACAAAAAAAAATCTTATCTTTTATTACTAAAATTTTGACACGTCAACCCATAGAAATAAATAAAATTAAAAGTATTTATAACAAAAAGTTTGTGTCTGTCTGTCTGTTTGGTCCTGTTATTTTCGAAGTGATTGAACCGATTTTTACGGCTCTTTATCTGGTAGATAGCTGATGTTATAAGGAGAAACTTAAGCTACTTTTATTTTAATGAAAGAATGAGGTTTCCGCGAATAAAAATTAAAACCCACGAAAGCTAATCGTATTAAATTCAACGAGGATGAAGTCGCGGGGAATAGCTAGTTATAAATAAAACATATTTTCTAACATAAAATACTCTTACAGACACAATACTTCTTCTACTCATATATTCCTACGTTTACTGTACTTAAAATGCAACATCGTTGCAAGCTTTACTTAGCGTGATGTTTTCTTTTTAATATCATAAAACGTAAGGTAACTAAACATTTATATGAAAAGTTATCCTGGGTATTAAGTCACAAATCATGAGGGTCATGAAAGTGCGCGATGCAACTCGCTACGCAACAATATAGCTCAGTTGCGTTTAAAGGTAGTTTCCCCTATGCTATATCCAAAAGTCGGAATTCGTTCCTCTGCCGTCAGGGAGCTGCAATACATTAGCGGTTTTAAAATTTAATTCAAATATATATAAGCTTTTAAGAGTTATACACCAGTTCATCCAGACATTTCCTCACTGTCCAAAGATTTCACCGATTTCAAATCCTTTATTTATCAATTGCTATTATGGATCATAAAACAATTGGATTTAGTTACACATAGTATTGACAAACATGAAACTGCAATGAGAATAAAAGTTCTGCTAATTCATGCCTTTCTGAAAGACAGCATGAAAATTTGCATGAGTCGATATATAAGTTGTTTTCCGACCAAATGAAGGAGACAGATTTGAAAATCGAGGATATGCAAGTATGCCATCAAAGTATAGATCTTCTCAAACCTCAACATGTCCAGTGCTTGTTAAGTACGGAAATCTGAAGAGTCGTCGTCTTGTCTGGGATAACGAAACTTCACTAAAAGGTTCAGACATCACAATATCTGAGTTTCTGACTAAACTGAAAACTGAAAATAAGGCACAAAGTTTTCATGACAGCTCGTAAACATTTCGGAATTAAGAACTGTTAGTCGGTAGAAAGCAAAATAGTTATTATTTTACCAAATAAATCAATGCTGAGAACTGCGAGATAACCAAATCAAAAACTTTCTAATACGGGTACTACTCATACTATGTAAAGCAGCCATGTAGTTTGCTAAATTATTTATTTAAAATATCCTATAACTTGTATTAAAGATCTATGCATGTGCATTTTTTCAAGTTATTATTTGGAGTTAGCTAAAGACTCTATTACAGCTCAAGGGCAGAGCGCTCGCTATAAGTTTCACGGTACGCCAGCAAACCGGTTTTGATACCAATGAATTTTTTTTATTTAAATTTTAATATGTTTACTGATTCACCATGTGCGATAAAGAATTATATCAAGAGGAACTATACTCTTTTAATAAAAAAAATATTTTTGAAATAAGCTTTACTTTTCATTGTGTGACCATTATACTTGTGACAGTGTTTAAGGACTAGGTTTAATTTGTAACTTAATCTTTGCATTCTTAGTTTAGCTTTAATTTAGTTGTAACTTCACTTTATTTATTCTTTGGAGTCTTTGCACTTATTCCAAATAATAACGGAAGAATAATTTTAGACTCTACAATATTTGTTTGTGTGTTAAAGAGGTAAAACATAGTAATAAAGCCATTATGTATGTAGTACATACATACATAATTATTGCTGTATATACGGACCTTTGTTACTCTCGTCATTTGGGGGTACGCGCAGACTTGACGACTTCCAGCCTCCCGAACAAGCCGGTTTCCGAAAGGGCTTTAGCACCATAGACCACATACATACCCTACGGCAAATTGTACAGAAGTGCGAAGAGTACAATTTGCCACTATGTCTGGCGTATGTGGACTATGAGAAAGCCTTTGATTCTGTCGAAATTTGGGCGGTGCTGCAGTCCCTTCAGCGGTGTTAAGTTGACTGTCGGTATATCGAAGTGCTGAAGTGTTTGTACAGTAGAGCTACGATGGCTATCCGAGTACAGAACCAGAGTACGAAACCTATCCAATTGCAGAGAGGTGTAAGACAGGGTGACGTTATATCCCCGAAACTCTTCACCGCTGCATTGGAAGACGTTTTCAAGCTTCTGGACTGGAAAGGATACGGAATTAACATCAATGGCGAGTACATCACTCACCTTCGATTTGCCGACGATATAGTCCTCATGGCAGAATCGCTGGAGGAACTAAGCACTATGCTCAATGACCTCAATAGTGTCTCCCAACGGATAGGTCTTAAGATGAACATGGACAAAACAAAGATTATGTTTAATGTCCATGTCACACCTATGCCGGTAGTTGTTGAGAGCACTAAGCTCGAAGTTGTTGACGAGTATGTTTACCTGGGACAAATAGTCCGACTAGGTAAGTCCAACTTCGGCCGAGAGGTCAATCGACGGATTCAACTCGGCTGGGCAGCGTTCGGGAAGCTACGACACATCTTCTCGTCAGAAATACCTCAAAACCTTAAAACAAAATTGTACAACCAGTGCGTGTTGCCAGTGATGACTTACGGAACTGAGACGTGGTCCTTCACTGCTGGCCGTATGAGGAAGCTCAAGGTCGCTCAGCGAGCTATGGAGAGGGCTATGCTCGGAGTTTCACTGCGTGATAAACTTAGGAATGAGGATATCCGCAGTAGAACCAGAGTGACCGACAAAGCCCAACGGATTAGTAAGCTGAAGTGGCAGTGGGTCGGCCATATAGCTCGAAGAACCGACAACCGATGGGGAAGAAAGGTTCTCGAGTGGCAGCCTCGTACCGGTAGGCGAAGTGTAGGGCGTCCCCCCACAAGATGGAGTGACGACCTGGTAAGACATGCAGGAAGTCGATGGATGCAGGTGGCTCAGGACCGTGCTTTGTGGCATTCTTTGGGGGAGGCCTATGTTCAGCAGTGGACTTGTGAAGGGCTGTAATGATGATGATGATGATACGGACCTGTATCAATATCACTTGCGGAAGTAATAAATAAATAAACTTGTCGTGAGTCATTAATATAATGGGTCAGTAAATACAGCATGTAAGGTTCCTGTGGGAAACATTGTAATAAATACGATCTGTGTTCCGGTGCGAATGATAGCCACGTGATGCGTTTAAAAATTGATATTATACTAGAGTGCATGGTGCGTTTTCCTGCTTATCGTATTTATAATTGTATTTTATTTATTATCCATAATAGTATTTTATATGTATAATAGGTATATTTAATATTTTTTAAAGAATAAATTTGAGAGTAAGCGCAGGAACGGAATGATTTAATTCTTCCCTTTTCTTTCCACATTTATTTATTGTCAATACCAGGATCTGAACCAAACGGTTAGCTTTGTTATTCGTAATACGTACTGCAATGGAGTAAAATAAATTGCCTGTACTGTAATTTGTATGTACACCCCACTCCATTTAACTTCTTGATAACATCAGCTTTCTACGTAATGGTGGTCTGGAAGAATTCGCTTCCAGAATCATAAGATTTCTGCTGTACTTATCTTTATGTACTCCTTTATTGAAACCGTAATTGGTGTACTTGGTAATTGGTGAATATCAAAAACATAATTTACTCATAATAGCTTCTGAATTCGGTGGTAAGAAATAATGTATCGGAAAATTAAACCTCGACTTGAGAAAGTATTTGAAAATTATTTTATTCTTTGAGATTTCGTGGTTGTTTTTTACTTTTTATCATAAATTTAATTTTTCGACCCTTTTTAGAGAACTATGGAACATTTCTTGCTGTAAGTAACAACTAGATTATCGCCTTAATAGTTTTCTTCAAACTAAATTATGACCACACTTGATGTATAGCCTATATAATAAAATAATAATAATAATGTAACAAAATAATAAGGGTAACAAACGAGCACACAGTCCACCTGATGATAAAGTGTATTCTGTAGCCCATACCTAGACATCTACATTTATCCTCGATTAATAATCATAATGCAGAAACGTTGTCACCCCTTAGGACTAAGATAGAATGCCTTGTTTCCAGTAAAAAGGGTATACGGTACCCTATATTCAACATACGAAACACAACAGCATTAAGCTGGTACTTGTGAAAACGTGGTACTACCCCGCTGGAGCCAACCCCTTCGTGCTACAAACATAATGTAGCTGCAGCTATATTATGAATGTAGCATGTACGTTTAAATTGGTTCAGACATTTTCGAGGAACCTACGTAAATACAAACACATTGAACAGAACCTCTTCGATTTTCAAAAACGGTTATAAAGAGAGTCATTGTTAATATTATAAATAAAATAATACATGTTACTTATATTTGACTATTATGGGAAACGTCACGTCCACTGCAGTGTTTAAATTTAAATTCCTGCAGCTAGAATAATCCATTAAGTGTATATCAGAACAAATAATAGGATCATGTTTATGCACCCTCCGTGCTTCCTTACTCGTTATCACGATATTATGCAACTTGTTCTTAATAATTTAAATATCCGAGAAGGATAATACTTAAATTATTAATATGTTTAAAGACGGTTTTATGGCTCATGGTTTCAGCGTATTATTGTTGCAACACGAATGGGTCAGCTCGGCCGGGGAAGATTGTAGTGTTATGGTACTTACATATCATTTTACACTGTTTTAAATTTATTTTTCCATTCTGTTTTGATTTTCTGCATTCATATTTTGCATCACCTTTATTTCCATAGGATCCTGTAACGTTTTTGGACCATAATAGCACAATATCAGGTCATTTCCTCTTCGTATTTTCACGCTTTTTAAATCGGTGTCAATAGAGTCTACCTTTTTTTGATCTTTTATTTAGTTCTCCGTAACTCTGCAATTTCGGGTTTCGTGCGCGCTGTTGCGCTACGTTTTTTCCTATATCAATAATATCTCATTTCTTACTTAAATCTTGCCGTTTCTTAAGTACGAGCCTAAAACCAAAAATTGACATGTTTTGACATCGTTATTTATTTAGTTGTCATGGCATATTTTATTCAAATTCGTTACCGGTCTGATGTTTTTATTTCAATATTTCCACATAAATACTCTTTTGCTCTGGGCCATTTACAAAAATTTGCTTTTAATTTAAATAATTTTCCGTTCTCTCTAAAAAGGTATAAAAGCTGAATCATCGGTCAATACAGAGAGTCTCGCTTCAGCTTCCAAACTTGAAGCATCTCCTAAAGGCCTTATCCCGGGGCCGCACTGCCCCGGGATCCTGCAAGCCTCGGTCTTCACCTGAAGTCGTCGCCTAGTCTACTCCAAGCGCGGGGCCACACTGCTCCGGGATCCTGAAAGCCTCTGTCTTCACCTGAAGTCGTCGACGTAGCCTGCTCCAAGCACGGGGCCGCACTGCTCCGGGATACTGCAAGCCTCTGTCTTCACCTGAAGTCGTCGGCGTAGCCTACTCCAAGCACGAGGCCGCACTGGTCCGGGATCTTGCAAGCCTCTGTCTTCACCCAAAGTCGTCGCCTAGCCTACTCCAAGTGCGGGGCCGCACTACTCCGGGATCCTGCAAGCCTTTGCCTTCATCTGGAGTCGTCGCCTGCGCCTCCACCTACTAGTGCCCGTGCTATCTTTAGCCACTGTGCGTGCTTGCTCCAGGCGCTGCGAGACTCCAAGCTCAGCGTGTGCCTACTCCTACTCCAAGCGCAGCGTGTGCCACTTTGACCTCCAGGCTCCGCTTCAGTATTCATCTATCTTTATTTTCTATTTAATTGTAATTCACGTCACCCATCACCATCATCATACTTCATTTTTTTATATAAAATTGTAAATACCTTTTTTAAGTTTTAAATATATTATTTTCTTGTTCTACTTTTGTTGTTTCGTTGTTGTTAGGTTAGGTTCTCTTTTTTTGTTGTCGCTTTACGACAAGGTTCACGGTCGTTCAGAGTACCAGTGTGAAATAGCACTACTCCTGTATTTCTAGAAATAAAATAGACTACTATTATTATACTTTAAATACAGATTTTTTCCGCCTCCCATTTAAGACTGGAATTGCCAATTATCGGCCAATCTCAATTACCTCCATACTCTGGTATTGAACGCCCGCTGAATGGCATACCAAGAACAGAATGACCTCCTTAGTGACCGGCAATACGGGTTTCACCGAAATCGGTCAGCTGGGGACCTTCTAGCGCATGCCACATACGTATGGGACGAGGCACTCAAGAACAGTGGGGAACCACTGTTTCCCTTGATGTCTCGAAGACCTTTGACAGAGTTTGGCATGCTAACCTTTTGGGTAAGCTTTCAGTGTACGGATTATCCCCTGGTCTGATTGACTGTGTAAAGGACTTTCTACGTGAGTTCCTCACGGGTCCGTTCTCGATATCTATGGTGAATCTAAAACTACAGACAGGCTCCGAATGGGACGACGCCAATATTGTGAAATTCAACGTATCCAAAACAAAAGCATGTCTCTTCACTGCATAAAAGAGCCAGCTAACCTTGGCTCCTTCTTTCCGAAATGTATCACTGGAATACACAGACCAGCTACAGTTGCATTTTTTCATGTCTCGACCCTGGCACTTCATGATCAACATTTGCGTTTACAACCACAGTGCAGTTCACGCGTGGTAGAAGTCAAACCTTCAAATGAAATTAAACATAAAACATAAATATTTCATATCAAATGATATAATTCATTTGATAATTATAAACCGCAAATGCGGCATAAAATATAACATAATTTTTTCGTTTTATAGCAAATGAATGTTACAATCTTTATTTTTAAACATGTAGAGCCTAATGTTTTAGTATATTAATTAAATCAAAATAATATTTTGTTTTACCAACGGATAGGACTTAAGATGAACATGGATAAAATAAAGAGCATGTATAACGTCCGTATCACACCTTTATCTATATTTCGGGAAATTACAACATATCTTCTGGTAGGGTATACCTCAAAACTTGAAAAAGAGACTGTACAACCAGTGCGTATTGCCAGTGATGACTTATGGAACTGAGACGTGGTCTTAGTTAGCTGAAGTGTCAATGGGCCGGTCATATAGCTCGAAGAACCGACAACCGATGGGGAAAAAGGTTCTCGAGTGGCAGCCTCGTACCGGTAGGTGGAGTGTAGGGCAACCCCCCACTAGATGGAGTGACGATCTGGTAAGACATGCAGGAAGTCGATGGATGCAGGTGACTCAGGACCGTGCTTTGTGACATTACTTGTGGGAGACCTATGTTCAGCAGTGGACTTGTGAAGGGCTGTAATGATGATGATGATGATGATGATATAAAATTAATCAAAGTATTTACCGTTGTTACCTATGCACTTTTGTCATCTCATAAGTAGTTCATTGATCCCTTTACTAAAAAAAACCTTCTTTCGACTAAAATTGCTCTGTAGCAGCGACGTCATCTTAATTACATAGGTGGTCCATAAATCGTTAAGATATGATATCTTGATATGAAAGATTCAAATTCTTGGATGTGATAATTTTAAAGAATATAATTTTATTTTTTTGATACCTTTGTATTTTTTTTTATTTTAAGAGTTCAAAGTCATATTAACCATCTTTAAAACACCGCACACAAAGTGGTTTTTGTCTTTGTTGTGTGCCTGTTGAGTAGTGCAAGGCACGTCGAGACGCGTACTTCGCGCTGGCGATCATTGAGTTCGTGGGACACCCATTTATCAAGCTTTTTTACCTTACATATTTGACGCAAATGGACCAATATTGTTTTGATGCTAACGTCTAAAACTGTTGCTAATTTAGCCAGTAGTAGTAGATTGAGTATCATCAGCTTCCACAATCGCCACAGACCACCCCAGGGTTCATTTTTCAAGTCAAAATTTCCAGAATGGAAGCGGGCAAACCAATAAGAGGTGGGGCTAGGGTTTGGGTCCCGGGACGTCTCTCGTGTCTCGAAGTCTCGACATTTTTCGTAATTTTAGTTGTCATGAGTCCCGGGACTTTCGGGTTGAGACTCGAGACGAGACAGGATTGTCGAAATTATGTAATCATTTTTTTTTTCAAATAATTGAAGGAGCCTAGGGCTATGTGTTAGTTTAATGAATAATTACTTGGTTTACTACGTAACTACCGAGTACGCAACACAATAAATGAAACAAATATGTGATTATGAGAATTAACAATGAGATTATGAACTATGATTAAATACTAGAATTACTAGATAATAGTAAAGTTATTAAGATTTAGTATGATTTTTAACTAAGTTCGTTTCATAACCATAAGATTTAACTGTTTAGAAGTGCATCTGGGTGTGACTAAAAGAAATAAACAAAGCAATTATTAAGGCTGAAATTAACGTTAAACTTATTTAATTTTCTGTTTAATTGTTTAATAAATGTTGATTTTTTTTAGAAATACCTCTATTTAATACGTTTCACCAGAAATTAACTCAATTAGAATTCTTCAAAAAAGGCTTACCCATCTTAAAAAAACAAAAAAGTTTTTCTTAAAAGTCTCGAAGGCCTGGGAATTCCCGGGACTTTGATTATAGGCTGTCTCGTGTCCCGGGACTTTGAAATTGTCGAGAATTCCCAAACCATAATTGGGGCGTTTGTTAGTAGTATTCCCTCCGTAAACGTCGTTGATGTTTCCTGCCGTTTGTACCGCGTTGCTGCCACGACTGTACTCATATTCCACAATTACTTGAATTTTTAACGTATCCACGATAACTACAAAGATTAAAATGCGAATTTTGAAAAAAGAATTCCATTTTTTTTAAATAAAATTATTCTGAAATCAGAATTCTTCGCCAAACATAAATAATTTTGATAAGAAATAGCCAGTACTGCAATAACAAATATCTTATTTTTTTTTTAGTAATAATACCTATAGTTTCTAAAATATTTTAAGATATTTAAGAATTGTAATAATACGATTTGCCTCGCCTCCGCACGGATAATTTTTGAATCTCGACAACAGCGCCACCCTCGATTCAAATTGTGAATCTACACCATTATCAAATCAACTTAATCACTCACACATAATTTTATCAAAATCGGTGCAGCAGTAAGTCCTCCTAAAGGAGGAATTCTGCAGAAGAATTATACATATAAAGATGTACAAACACTTGCAATTTACATTTTTACGACGTATATACATATTTTAATATCTATAGATATAAAAATATGTAGATATGTCAAATCAAAAGAAATGGAAATCTGGGGGCACGGCAGTGCCCTCACCAAGTCGAGCAAAAAAGCGGCACGGCCGTACCATCCTTTTCTCGAAGCAGTTCAGGCCATTTCCGAAACACTATAACTTCATTATGGATAAAACTAGAAACCTGAATTTTTCCTAACCAAGTAGGCATTGTATAAACTCGGTATAATTCAAATTTAATTTAAATTTGAATTATACTAAGCTACGCATACTTTTACTAATTAGACTAAGCAATCGCACTAAACAATCTAATTTAATATAATATGTATTACTTGTGAGATATATTTTGTTTTCATGCGATTGCCAAGTCAATCTATGTATCAATCTATGGACTGAACAAATTAACCGACTTGGTATTACATGGATCTCACAACTTTTTACGGTAGAACTGAGTTGCGAGACTTGGCTTTTTTAGAAGTCATGTTTTTGATGGCATATACTTTTACTGGAGGCACATCATTAAGGTGCGTACACGTTTAATACACACGTGCGTACGTGTAGAAATTTAACAATGCCTGTTCACATTTTCATTAAACCAACCATATGACACTTAATGGCAATTCGCGTTATTGAACGACTCAAAAGAAATAAAAGTATTTTTTAGGGTTCTACTGTCAAACACTGAAATCTTAATATTTCGTTTCTTATGTATTTGATGGAATTAGATAAATATTTTAAATATTTTCTTTCAATAAGTATAGGTAATAATATAGTATTTTAAAATATAAATTTTTACAAATACAATGCGATAGAATAGATTGCGGCGTTGAGTTTTTGCTGATCAAAGTCTTGGATTGGGGGCGACTAAATCTAGTCCAGTTCAATCCCCAGAAGACACAAGTTTGCGTGTTTAATGCAAAGAAGAACCCCCTTGAGTTATTATTTTATATGGATATTTTTATCTTTTTTTTAAAGAATAAGGGAGATAAACGAGCACACAACCCACCTGATGGTACGTGAATAATATGGCTCATAGAGATCTATGTTTCTCATCATCGATTACGAATTAAATTTCAGATGCGTTGTCACCCCTAAAGACTAAGGTGAAATGCCTTGTTTCTAGTGAAAACGGGTGTCCGGTTCTCTACACTCACCATACGAAACACAGCACCACTAAGCTCCTGTTTCACGCTGGTGTTATATGAGAGTGGATTTATGCTACAACCACAATATAGCTGCAATATAGCTCTACCACTATACTATTCTAGAACTTCTAGAGAAGTGGTACTTAAGGAGTCATCGTGAATTAAACAGTAAGCGAGCAGCCTGGGTTCGATCCCCGCCGGCACCAATAAAATTGTTGATTGTTGCAATTTGACGACAACGCGGTAGACAATTTTAAAAAAAATTCTTACCCCAAAAACGCCTCTCTAAATGGAGAGGCGGGCTGTGCCCAGCTGTGAGAATCATACACACTGTAACTTTAATATTAAGTACCTTATATAAATAAAAAAATAAGCTAACAAGCAACGCACGCATTAAATTTCATCGAATAACTTTGGCTATCCATCTCCATATTTCCGTGCGTGTAGCGGTTTTTGAAACTCGTCGGGAACGCGTTCCTCGCGCAAATCAACTTATGAATGTTGCAGTAATGAATTCACAAATTTAAACCGCGAAGCGCAGCTGCCATATTTAATAAATAAAAAATTTACCAGAGGAAATTTTGTTTATCCGGTTTTGCCATATTTGAATAAAACTATTTTTAACGGAATTCATTACGTTTAATTTACTTATTTATAATTCTCGACGTTTCTGGTTTTTTTTTGAAAACTGGCGTTTAAAAGTGCTCACTTTTATGTATTATTTTCATTTTCGTCATCATTACAGCCTATTAAAGTCATCTGAACATACACCTAAGCTATGAAATTGTGAAGAAGAAGAATTATTCGACTTTTTTGAGAGGACTACCAACATCAACCAACCTCAGGGTGATAACTAGAATAACAGTTTAAATGTCATATTTATCATATTTCATCTTTTTTTTCTCACTATCAGGAGTTCAATTATTTCATTTTATTTAAAAGGGACCATCCTTGAGGTAGCCCATTTAATTAGAATAGAATAGAATAGAATAATTTTTTATTCTATATTGATTATTACATAACACTTATTGAAAGTCATTTTTTATTTACTAATTAAAGCAGTGGTAGAGCCACGCGGCAGCTTTTTCTGTCGCACGGATGGGCCGGCTTGAGCCGGGGTGGTACCACGACCTCACAGAATACCAGCGTGAAGTAGAGCTTTACCTCTGCGTTTCGCTTGGTGAGTGCAGGTGGCCGGAGGCCCATTTTACTGGAAATGAGGCATTTCATCATAGTCCTCACGGGTGACAACGCATCTGCATTTTCATTTGTAATAGAGGATAGATGTAGATGTCTATGGGCCGCAGCAACCGCTTACCATCAGGTGGACTGTGTGCTCGTTTGTCACCCTTATCCTATAAAAAAAAGCAGAGTTCCTCATTGATTTTTCCATTGGCATTACAATTTGCGAAACTAATGGACAATTTAGAATTTAAATCATAGTTTTTCTAATCAAATGATCGAGACGACTTAAGAATGGGCATCCACAGAGTTAAACACCGCAGCACGTACGTAAAATTTGGCATAAAAAGACAACATTTTAGTATGCTAGCCATGTGTAGGCTTATTTCTTTCAGACGACTAGATGTCTCCTTAAATTTTTAAATCTGTTACTGACAAAGCATTGAAAGGATTAATCCAGAACAGGAGCAATTAGAAGGCAAAGCAATTCTTTAATTCTATATATTTGGGGCTAGATCGTTAAATTCGCAAACAATTTGATATTTTTCGGAGTTGGGTAAATTTTAATAATTAATAAACAGTATAGAAATTATTTGAATAATTCTAGTATCTCTTGAAAAAAAAAATTCTGTTCAATAAAATTATATTATTTTTTCATATTGTATGAAAAATATTGAATTTTCCTTTGTAAACATCTTATAAAAATGTATAAATATTCTGCATAAATAGCCCTTAAATAATTTATTAAAACTGTGCTATATATATCGTAAGATATTAACATTTTTATTTTAGATCGAATTCTGTTGTTCTAATCATAAAATAATTACGTCTATAGTTCGTAAAAGCTCTGTTTATATAAAGAAGTTTGCGTTTCCTTATGTTTGCTATTGGAACACTTAAAGTAACATCAGATAATAATAATTTTAGTTTCTTATGTGTGTATTATATTGGATTGTAACTAATAAATCAAAAAGAAATAGCTTCATCACATTTAGCAGATAAGTCAAAATGTGTATATTACGGATATAACACAAAAATAGTTATACATTTCTTTCAAATCTATGTTAACTATAAATTAAGAGGGGCACTTCACAGTGTAACAAATTGCAGCAGTAAAGTACGTTCTCTTAAAACAATCAAAAAGCAATAATTGTGTGGAAATTGAGTATATACTCTCGTCAATGTTGGTGTAACCTTTGGCAGAAAAAAACCATTTCGTTAATGCCAGGCAAAAAATGTCAACTGCTTAATAATTCATGCAATCTAGTGCGACGGTGCCCTCTCTCATTTTTTGGCTTATAATATAAAAGTAAGCAATGTCATGGTATTTGAGATCAGGAGTAAGCGACATGACAAGTATCACCTATTTCACTAAATTATAAAATTTTCAAAAGAGTGTTTATGTTTGAATATCTTGGTCACATTCTGATTTCCGATCTCAAGGGTGATGATGACAGAGAGAGATAACGGAGGGCATTGTCAGTGAGAGCGAACATGATGGCTCGCAGGTTTGCACGTATTATATTATTATAAATAATAAGATGGATAGGTAATTTAATAACCGGTTTGCAAGGTAGTAGCTATATTTAGTATTACTACTTACCTACAAAACAAGATCGTTAGTACTAACGATTTAAATTAAGTGTGTATCATGTATCGAATATTAAAGTTAGACTTATTACTTAAATAATTACTGTCATTATCTTTATTTATAAAATACTTTATTATAATAAATAAGTGACAATTAAATAATAACTGCGAACCTTTGATTATATACATGTCTAGATAGAGCGTTGCGCTGCAATCGCAACAAAACCGACCGGCCCGTTTTGAAGCGCTTGTGTGCATATTACGCACACAAGTATGCGTTACTACTATTGTTTAACAAGCGCGCTGCGTCACTCGGGGGCGAGCCGAGTGATACCAGCTCTTTAATATTTCCCATTAGATTTAAGTACATACTCATTTGACTTTAATTTTTTTTTCTATATATACTTATTTGATTTGCCTAGTTATAAAATAAAATTATGAATTGTAATTTTAATTTAATTTCATTTTAATTATCAGTATTAGTCAATATATGTACATTTTAACTTGCTTACTTATAAAAATAGTGATTTAATATATTATGTCAAATCGTTTTCGTATGTGTACTATGTACAACTATTTGTCATCTTTGATGTAGGTACCATGTTTAGCGAATAAATAACTAATCATGTTTTGGTATTTATATTACTTTTGGTATTTATGTATTTTAGTTATAGTTTTGTAAACATATAAATAAAAATTTTTATATACATAAATATCAATAAAATAAAATACAAAAATAATAATTAAAACCCAACCAGATGGGAATCCTCGGCAGGGTAGATGAAACGGCTGAGACTTTGATTATAGACTTTGATTATATACTTTGCTTAATAAGGAAATCTGAAACCCAAAATATTAGAAAGAACTAACAAAAATACTATTTAGTGTATAACGTCACGGGTTTCCTTTATTTTTTGTAGGTAAATTATCATGTACTGATCAAATAAATAATGAAATTTTAAAATAATAATGTTCTCTTGATCGAAAGATGATGTAATAATATTTGTATTTTGTCTCCCATAGTCTCGCCAAATCTCCCTAGTAATAAGCTGACAACACCGGCTAATGAAACAAACCTACAAAATAACGAATTAAAATATCGTGTTTTCTTAATATAATAGCGGTAAAATAACAAAACTTGCTGATGAAAAGTGATCATGGTGTTATTATACGGTTTTCCCACATAATTACGATACAATTTGACAGCACAAACCGGCATAATTAATTATTTTTCGAGAGCATGTTATCCTTAACTGATTCAAATGACACTGACGTAAGGGAGAAGCGAGTCTACCAATTTTAGTAGACTTTATTTGCGCCGTTTGGTACGGCCAATGTGGCATCTAGACATGTATATAATCAAAGGCAGCTTTGATTATATACATGCGAACCTAACATGAATATTTTAAAAAGTGTATAAACGATCAGTTATTCTTTTGCTGAAATATTGATTAACAGTTATTTAATAATTTAGGATGGAAAATTTATGTTATTTAGAATAATAATGTTCAATATTGGGTAAATATTTATTGTTATAAAAGTTCATTGTAAAAAATAGATCAGTCAGTTGTCTGATTACCGCCGACAAGTGAACAAGTGAGAAGGGGTAACTCTACTAGTCTGCTGTAAGGAGTCGAAAGGCTCTTAAGCTAAGTAACCTATTTTATTGGACTGGAATACTGAAGCTAAGTAATTTATAAATTTTGCTGTTATACTATATATAATTTAAATTTTAATAGCATTTCGTGACCTATGTATTTAAAAATTATGTATTGTTGGTTTGTTCATACTAACTGTATAAAACAACATATTGTAAATTAACTTTTCTTGTTCTTCCCAGGATAGAAGTTTTATCCGAGTCAGTGGTAGAAGTACTACATTGAATAAAAATGATTCTATTCTATTTTAAAAAGTATTCATGTAACCGTACATTAAATATTAAAACAATAACTTAAAAATTATATTTCAGGGATTTTCGCGAAAGCGCGTGTGGACTGCTTTTACGCTACTATGCGAAAGAGTTGCGCGTGTCTGGCGCGCAGGGAGCACGAGAGCAACAATAGCATCCTGAAAATGATCGCGATCAAACTGGACTGCTTTGCAAGTACCATTGTAGTTCCCATATAAATGTTTAAATATTTTACATTTAAACATTTACAATATTTTCTGCAGTATATTGTTATAAATAATATACCTACTAACCCAGTTATAAGTAATACTAACAAAATTTGAGTATTAGTTACTTAAATTAATGAACTCTTATTTTTCTTTATTAAACAATGTAAGACAACGTGTCTTTTTACATTAAGCCTTGTAAATTAAAATTACATTTTGTTATAATAAATTTTTCAATCCAGAAATAAAATTTATTTTTATCATAAGTGAGCTGCCCTCAAATGCTCTAAGGTACTCGTAGGAACTCGTAGAAGTGTTGAATTTTCGCACGTACGTTTTACGTCACTTCAACTTTACATTGCCACCCTGTGTTGAGCTTGAAGTATTTGCAATTTCATTTTAATGTCGAAAAACTTCCCATATTTTTAGCCGACTTCTTATTCTTAATTCGATTGTATTTTCATGAATGCTATGCGATATCATCCCCAATTGTAAAGCAATGGATAGGCTTAAACCTTAAGAATTTGAATAACGCTACTATACGTAATTCAAATGCGTACCCATTGAAATTTAATGAAAGAAATCTAACTCTTAGCATAGATAAGATAAGATGAAATTTTAATGTAAGTAACTTGATATTAGGTATTGGCGGTGCGAGAATATCCTCAGTAGCGACAGAGGGAAACGAATCAGGACATGGGCAGCAGTGTCTTCCTAATAACGACTAAAATTACAAAACTGCGATTACCAAACCGCTTGCCACGCGTAGTAATTATGGTAAATATCTCCAATATGAAGCAAATTGCCTATGTTAGATAAAAATAATTCCCATTAAATAAAAATAATGCTTTGTATAAATCTGATGCTAGCGTGGATTTATAATGACATGAAATCATCAAACACATCAGTGCCCCAGTAGCTAAGGATGTTGTTACACAACACTAAAAATATTGGGGATGGTCACGTGACCGTCAGCCGACAGATACAACACTTTTTCTCGCGTTATCTCTCCATGCAGAGCACGATTATTCGTTCTTATTGAACTATTGTAGCTCTATTTTACAGTCAATCGTCTGTAGGTAATCTACATGTTTTAATCGTAATCAAGCATGGTAGTCATGTTAGCTCCACAGGTTCCGATCCCGCTAGGCTGGTGGTAACACTATTGTTGTCCTTTCTATTTGGTGAAAGGCACTTGGTAAACAAAACATAAAACTGACATTAATGTTTGAATTGGCGCCCGCAGGTATCCAACTTGAGCTACTCGCATACTATGAAATTTACTTAGCTCCTGAGCTACCGCGGGCTTTCCTTAGTTCACGAACGTAAAAAATTAAATTTTCCTATTCCAAACTTTCTAAGTCTTGTCATCCTTATAAGTACTTCCTTGGGATTCGCCATTTTATGTTTCACTGTGT
Source organism: Parnassius glacialis (assembly GCA_033319125.1). NCBI lineage: Eukaryota > Metazoa > Arthropoda > Insecta > Lepidoptera > Papilionidae > Parnassius > Parnassius glacialis. The sequence continues at coordinate 34,698,824 of JAVANC010000012.1, read as the reverse complement.
TGAAATGTAATAAAGAGCATCGTAAAAACCAAAAATTACGCAAGGGTAAAAAAGTAAGGACGTACTACTCCACGAAGAAGTATTTTATGATTTGAAAAATTTATGAAAAGGTAAATTAAATAATAAAATTGTAAAAAGATTTGAATAAATAGATTTGGAAAATAAATTTGGCAGCTTCATTAATTTCTTTATCACGTTTTCTGAGTGATGTAATGAATCTGGAATTAAAGGGTTATATAGAAAAATCCTAAGGCATATCTAGTGGATTTAGAATTATCATAAAATCCTGTTAATAATAATTGATTTCGGCATTTAAATGTTTACTGGAACATTTAAAACATTATTTGGGGGTTGAATTTCTCGACATCCATTTTTAATGCTTACGTTATTTGAAGTACTCCAGCTCAAAATTAAATACATCTTCAAGGCAATAGTTAATAGGCTTTTATTCAGCTAATTCAGGCACTTTACTATCACTTCTTACCATCAAGTGGGATAGTAGTAAAGTACTTTCTTTTAATAGTTTAAAAAATCTAGACTTAGCGATTTCGTCTGTATGTTTATACGTCAGGAAATCAATCACGTTGTTATTATCTAAATCAAATTCAATTTTAATTCGAATTTGTCTATTTTAGGGCAACTTTTTAAATTCAGGTCCACTGCCCTTATTCGGATCATCAAAATAATTTTCTGACTAGATTTGTTAGAAGTAATATCTGAATATTATGTTCAAATTTAATAATGAATACTGTTAAAAAGTTTTACTAACGAGGTCCACTAAGATACTAGCCAGCGCTGGCGCTACTTAGCGGTCAGCTACCGCAGAGTCTACATTACCTGAAAATGCCTCGTGTAGAGGCGAAACACGTGTCGCATTGTCATCAGTGGTGTGTCTGTCCTATTGTAGTGGTGTTGGGAGTAGTGGTGGTAGCATTATTGGCGACGGGGATAGTGTACGCAATTGAGGGAGGGCGAGAGCTGGTCTTCAAACTAGGCAAGACACATCATTTTATTTTATAGAGCAAATGTACGCAAGGTAACTTTTTAAAACTTTAATATAATGGATTTCCGCAAAGTACTGCCTGATTCTATTAATTATGATTTTTTTATAGGAGAGGGGGCAAACGAGCATGCGGTTCACCTGATGGTAAGTGACTGCCGCCACCCATGAACAACCGCAACGCCAGGGGAATTGCAGATGCATTGCCGGCCTTTTAAAAAGGAGTAGGCTCTTTTCTTGAAGGTCTCTAAGTCGTATCGGTCCGGAAAAATCGCTGGTGGTAAACTATTCCACAAGAAAGTTGTGCAAGGAAGAAAACATCTTCTAAATCGCACAGTGGTCGACCGCCAATCATCTAGATGGTGTGGATGGTATCGGGAGTTTTGCCGCGATGTGCGTTCGTGAAATTTTGCAATAATATTGATGTGTAAGAGGTTATCTTATTTTATTTTACTAAAAAAAACCCAGTGTTTCCTAATTATACGAACGCGATCTTTTGTGAACAATCTATTAAGGTTATCTCATCTGGTATTGCGCCTTGCATTTGACCGCTTTTTATTTTCTCCAAAAGTGGTAACAATAATATACAATAATTTAAAATAAAAAATGTTGTAAGGCGGACTTCAATATGAGTTATAAAAAATTACTCAAAAACTATTGGTCTGACCTTGATAAAATTCAAATGGGACCACACGAGTAGTACCAGCTTTCAAATTAAAAAAAGAATCATCCAAATCGGTTCACCCAGTAAAAAGTTATGAGGTAACACACATAAAAAAAAACAAAACATACAGTCGAATCATCATTTTTGGAAGTTGGCAGAAAATAATCTACAGTTTTTCAACTAGATATTTTTAAGAAAATCCTAATGATGCCGAAATTAGAATAAGCTGCAGATCGTCAGTTTACACAGAGCTTTGCCTTAAGCTTTTGCGCCGTACTGTGATAAAAGCTCAAAGCAGAAATAAAAGCATTTACACCCGTATCCCTTGACGTAACTCATTATTCTGAATTTCTGAAAAAGGAGCTAGCGCGCTTTATATTATATAATTCAGTCTTGTGTTTAATAAATACAATAAGTATCATTTAATATATCTGTTGAGGATTTAATTTTTTTTATTTAATGGAACACGATGGAAAAAGAGTCATACAAACGATATTTAATTGGTGAATCGCACCGTCATCCATCACAGTTAGCTACCGTGGAAAAGTCTTTGTTTCAGAGAGCACGAGGAATCTGTGACAGAAAACATCTGGCCGCCGAACTTCAGCACGTCCAGCAAGTATTGCAAGACAACAAGCTTTGGTTCTCACGCCTACGTCACAGTGACCGTGTGAAGCCGGCCACAGTCGAGCGTGTGCCTGCTGTACTATCCTATGTCAGAAAAGAAGCGAGCTTCCATTAAAACATACTTCAATCGAATTGAAATCGAAAGAGTTAAGTCAATTTATACCATCCGTCAAGTGTCATATCCCTCTACAAGATGCAGTAGTGTACAAGCTGGATTGTGAATTTGGTCTCTCTTAAATAGGATAAACAAAAAGATCTATAAAAACCCGCGTGACAGAACATATAGCTGACTTGAAGCACCAACGTTCCGGGAAGTCTGCAGTGTATAAACATGTTCAAGATCGTCCTAAACATTACATTAGATTTGATAGACCACAAATCCTCGCAAAAGAACACCGATTCCTTCCAATGATGATTCACGAGGTATTGAAATTAAAAACTTTCTAATTTCAATAGAGAAGATGGATGGGTACTGTCATTTCCTTGGGATCCTATAATTCAAAAATTAAATCCAAACCCAATCATACCCTTGCAAGATTTCTAGATACTATACGCTCATTCTGCGTAGATCGGACCAAAAATTCATATTCAAAAACTGAAGGTAGCCGGGATAATTATGACATCGGGACGTCAAACACCCTAGTCCACCCCGTGACTATGGGTGTTGTAAAGTATAAACTACACTACCAATTGCAAGTGGGAGAAAGTATATTAGGTAAGAATATATGTGACAAAAACATCACAAAGTTCTGCGTGACAATACCTTGGCAAGCATTCATTGATCATTCATCATCATTGAGCATTCATTGATGATACTGCTTTTTTTTAATTTTTCTAAAATTTTTCTTTTAAAATAATTTAAATGCAAACACACTTTTGCCTCCAGCTAAACAGCCATCAAACGATGTATATAAATCACAGCGCTGCGTTCAGAGAACCGTGATGGGTGCAGGAAACTTTTTACCGTATAATTCTATAAATTATAATTCTACGTTACTTACTCACCCAGATTGTACCACTAAAGCTAAATTTACATTTATATCGTCAAAGTATTTGAATATAACTAAGAATTAAATATTAAATATTAATATAATATTAATTAACCTGTAATTACTCTATGAATTTGCTGTAATCATTATTGTTATTGGTTGATAGTTCTTTACTTTAATCTCATAAAATATTATAATATTAAAAATCAAATGTTGAAAATAGACCTCTCCAAACGATATCTTATTATAAGGGAGATAATTGCAATAGTTGTCACGCTTGGCAGTCGGGTAGGCAACCGCTGTTTATTTTTATTTTTAGTGCTTATTAGGGTTTTTCTAGTGACTTGCTTGCACTGTAATTAAACCCTTTCACAAGTAAAATGATACTTACATGGGCTATCATGTTACAGAATTAACTTTAAAAATATCGCGGTGTGCCTTTTTTAAAACGGTAAATAATCAATTATTTTTTGAATTTTATGGATATTTTTCATACTCTTATAACTTAGTAAATGATTTGGTGCTTTTCCAGACACGGTATTCAATTTTCTGAGTATAATAAAGCAAGTAATCGCAAGTTGCGTAATTGCCATTCATGTGTATTTACTTAGGGACTATAAACAATATTTATTTTACAAATGCTGAAAATTGAACCCCCCCAAACGATATCTTATTAAGATATCGTTTGGGGGGGGGTTCAATTTTCAGCATTTGATTTTTGATATTATATTTTATGAGATTTAAGTAAAGAACTATCAACCAATAACAATAATGATTACAGCAAATTCGTAGAGTAATTACAGGTTAATTAATATTATATTAATATTTAATATTAAATTCTTAGTTATATTCAAATACTTTGACGATATAAATGTAAATTTAGCTTTAGTGTCCACTACTGAACATAGGTCCCCTCAATATATTGCCATGGGAACATTTAATAGAATTAGGCGTTACTTTGCGGAAATTCATTATAATAGGGTTGTTATAAACTAATTTGCTTAATTCCGCGTAAAGAAAGAAAGAAAATGATGTGTCCTGCCCAGTTTTAAGGGGACTTCCCATTCTCCCTCAATAGCGCGCACTATAACCGTCGCCGTCAATCTCAGCACTACCATCCCCAGCACCACTATACTAGGCACGACACACCAATCTCGAAAATACGACACGTGCCGCTAAGCTTAGCGGCCAGCTTCCGCAGAGTCTATAACCAATAAACGAAAAAATTAGAAAGGTTTCAATTTTCTTTTTCGAATTTTTCATTTTCCTATTTTACAGGTAAGGTTAGGTTACTTTCCGCCCTGAACGGATTCCCGCCTTGTCATAGAGGGGGACTTATTAGCCGTAGCTTAGTCACCCGCGGATCCAAATGGTTAGCCCGAGGTGAAGGGCTGGTCCGAGGTGACCACTCCGAGTGGGCTTGGCGAGTCCACTTCAGATGTCAGTTGGTGAAATGCAGCCAGAGGGTTGCCCTCTGCCCCTACGAAGAGGAGTGCTAATATAGCGATGTGTCGCTTGGCCTATTTTCCGCGACTCTGGCAGGGCCGGACCGCTGATCCGGTGGTGATGGGATTGCAGGAAGAGAGTAGTGTCGCTATTGCGAAACGCCGCCCTCCCTACTTTCTTCAGCCGAAATTTAGTTGGGGGCTGAGCCATTGACCAGATTCACCGCTGGGGTTGGAAAAGCGGGAGCTTCCGAGTGCTCGTTTTTTTCTCGTGAGAAGCAACAGGAGAGGAGTAATCCTCCCCCGTGAAGGTGCTGCCATGGGTCGGCCAACACTGGTGGGTTTCGCGGATGCTTGTTTATGCGTTCCCGTGGCCCTGGCAATATGCAAAGAAGGTGAAACACCAAGGGGTATTAGTCGGCGCGAGTTCGACATAACCCGTCCTTGTCCCCGCGAGGCGGGTATGCGTAGGTTAGGGTAGGTTTTTTTTCCACCAAGGAGTATATCGTTCTTGTTAGAAATTTATTGACAGTTTTACACAGTGGGGTACATAAAATGGTTTAAACTACATTGCATATATTGTTAATCTCTAAGAAAATATAACGTTTCATCAATGCGATTTAATACATTGATGAGGTATCAAATGACATCATATTATCACTATTACACATTTATTCTACACCAAACGAAATTAAAAATAACAAAGCAAGATTTATTGTTCGTATGTATACTCTAAACATTATAACTTCATTGTAAATAATAAATATTATGAACATAGGTTAAATGAAAGAGATTGCCTATAGAAATACAAAATAATATAAGTAAAATACAGGGTATTCTTTTATCTATTGCTTATAATTTAGTCTTTAGCTTATGATTTATTAACAATCATTAATATTAATATCTTATATTCGAAAATAATGTGTGATACATAAAATTTTACAAGTGTGATTAGCTTATAAAAGATAATAATAATAAAGTTGTGCATAGATATGCGTATATACAATTTGTAATGAACCTAAAATAACTAGCCTAAATGCTGAATCTACATATTATTGTATCCTTAAGAATAAAGATAAAATTAGACAGTAGGAGTAATAATTACATACGTTTACTTATATGTAAAATATTTCAATTTACTTTGTTTATCCAAAAGTTTCGTCAGACAGTATGGTGGTATACGTAAATTGCTACAGAGCATCTCATGTCTTAGTCTATTAAACACAAATCTAGGGCAGTCGCTCAACAAATGATTGATCGTTTGAGGAGTGGTATTGTCACAAGGGCACAAGGGTTCAGCGGCGATTTTGAACCTATGCAGATATTCCTTGTGGTAATCGTGACCCCTTAAAACATGTGTTAATTGAAATTATACTTTGGTTGCTTTCCACAGTGCAGATATGTCCGTCACTTTTGGGAGTAATTCTTTCGTACGCGTTAGGTTAGTACTGTTTGAATATATGATACAAATGTAGATGCTAAAATACTACTATACTCATTTGTATTTACAGTAGAAAAATGATTACTTGGATCGAAAGTTTAATATATGGGAAAATCTATAATTGTACAGGGTAAATATATATTACGGATTGTAACTATTTATTGTAATAAATTAAGTTTCCTTTTAATATATAGGGTATTTTTAGAACGCTCCCGAAAACTAAGACAGACGACAGTACCATACTTGGTTACATTTCATTTAAGTATTTTTTCATTAGCGGGAAATCGAACCAGTTATTTGGGTTATTTAACCTGTAAATTCGGATAAAAGTAGCTACGTGGAGACAAGAACAGTGGCAAAATAGTAGGTTAAGTAGATAACTTAGGTATTTAGACAAGTGTTGTAAATTAACAGGTATGTCGTTGTGGTATGCCCCGCTAGTTGCGGGCACACATTGACCTCTAGTCAGGTAATATCAATTCAGTAATTCCACTGCTGGTTTTATGTTTCAGTATTTTCATGATGTTTTTAGAAAATTATCATTTCATTTAGCTGTACTAATATGATAGAGAATGAATAAAGCTAATAAAACGTTGTGAAAAGATGATTTTTCTTTCATCAGGATCGATTTTATATTCCACCCATCATCAAAGGTATACTTACTACTTAATGCAGTTTTTTAAATGGCTTTTTATTTTTCTTTTTATAAAATAAAATAATTTTTAATTTGCTTGTACACTACTATGCGAATACGGTGCACATCCATTTGAATAAATAAACGGAAAAGAGGCAAAGCGTCCTAAGAACGTGCAAAATTGTTACCTGGTAGGGTTGTCACAAAAGTGAAGATAAATTAAACAAACAATACCTATCATATTATTGCAGTGTTACTGAAGTACGGTTTACAAAATTTCAACTCTATTAGACATCGAAAAGTGATTCAAGCCTTACTTGCAATATTTTACATATTGCAAGTAAGACTTGAATCATTTGACTTACATACGTACATATTACTTACATAACACATACCTACTATACATCAACTCACCCACATACCTACAAATGTTTAGTAAAAGCTTTTAATAACAATAAAAAGGTAAAAACACACCGTATATTATTAAACCGATATTAAAAGTATGAAATATTATTTTTAGTATTAATTGTACACACAGTACAATAACCAACCATTGTTAATAATACTACGTTTTTACATTAAAATATTCAAAATTGCAACTAACGAAACAAACAACGTGCGTCGCACTGACCCTGAGATTGTGGTCCACTGGCTGTACCAGCGTAACCGGTTCTTTCCAGTCTCACCGAGTACGCGACAAGCAGCCAGTGGTGACGCACACATGCCCCGCATGCTTGTAGTAGTGCAACCGATTCACGCGGTTGTATGAAGCTTTATCTCTGTTCCGTTTATTTACTGATGTGGCACATCCTTGTTGAGCAGAATCAGGGCCGACTCCAGTAGCATCATGAAGGCATTTGCTGACAGGTTCGATTGTACGTACTTGAACCACTGTTATATAGTTCATGTGATCTCAAATTCTTCCTTTCTTAGGTTAAGTAGTAATTACTAACAAATAGGCTCAAGCTCTTTGTATATTAACACATATGTTCCATGATAGTCGAAATAAAATATTTATATTTATTATTAATTTTTATTTCTTAATGATACATCGTACTTCGTTGTTTAAATTTTACTCTGACATTATCATATATCTTTCAGCCACGCTCTCTGTAGCCAAAAATAAAAAAATGTTTGTATAAACAATACATATTTTTATTTAACCGCAGAAATAAATATGCTTCCGCACTTCGTTAAAAATTGCTTGTATTACGGAAAAAAGAAATGTTGCCTCATAAAAGAGTCGAAGGCCTGTCCATATAATTCACCTGTCGTTACGCGACGGGTCCAGCACGTGACTGGAATGCAAAATGTTTGTTTGCATGCTTTAAACAAAAACAATGAGCGAATAGAAATACGATATACTGAAACCAACTAATATTATATTTGAAAAATCATAAGAAAATAACTTATTTAGGTTTATTTTAGATATAGAGGAGTAGAAGGTAGGTAACTGATTGTTTTTAATAAATATATGTTTAGCTATAAACACTAGATATAAAGGTACTTATTTAAACTTAAAATATGGAAACATTATGCTAAACTTTATTCTTCACCCTAATTTTGAGAATTATTCGCTATAACAACACGTGATAGTTATTGATTATAACACTAATAAGCTTATACCTGAATAGATTTTATTCTGTATGACTCTAACGACGACGACAACTTATGCACCGTCACAATCGTAAGTGGTTGCTGCGGCCCATAGACATTTACATCTATTCTTTTTTACAAATCAAAATGTAGATGCGTTGTCACCCGTGAAGACTAAGATGAAATGCTTAATTTCCAGTAAAAAGGGCCTCCGGCCACCTGCACTCACCAAGCGAAACACAGAGGTAAACCTCTACTTCACGTTGGTTTTCTGTGAGGTCGTGGTACCACCCCGGTTCGAGCCCGCCCATCCGTGCGACAGCAAAAGCTGCCGCATGGCTCTACCACTGTTCAAAATCTGTTTCTGTAATCTGTTTCGTTTTGTCAAGAATTTCTGAGTACCAGTTCAGATTCAAGAAAAAGGCGATGTTTCATCCCCATGAAACCACACCCAAATACGAAATCACGAACAGTACGTAAATCTTTTGGTCCTACACCTAATCTCACTCCGGTCAAATTGACGTTCCATCCAACTATCAGAGTGAAGGAAAATAGAATACATCTGTCCTAGAGTATACACTTGTGCGCTATAATCTTATTCGTCTGAAATTCGGTCTGGAGGACATTATCCGAAATATTGTGATGAACTCTTAATAATAGAGTATTTCAAAATGCCGTGTAGTGGCGGTTAAGACTATCTACTACCCATATCTTTCCGTGGGTGTCGTAAAAGGCGACAAAGGAAAACAGGCAGGATATGGGCAGCAGCGTCTTCCTGATAACAGAAAATTATAATAAAAAAAACTGCGGTTGCCAACCCGCTCGCCAAGCGTGGCAACTGTGGCAAATACTCCCCTATAAATATAACAAAGAGACGACCCCCAGTCCCCGGTGGCCTCGCTTTTCCTGGCTACAGTGGCGACCATGGTAACGGAGGGGCAGGGGGTGCTAAGATTCTCTGGTGGAGGTTCGGTTTCCACCTAAGACGACTCGACCTGGCAACATACAACGCACGCACCCTGAGGACTGACGAGAAGATCGTAGAGCTGGAAGAATTGATAGACAAGTTACGCTGGCATATTATAGGATTATCCGAGGTCCGAAGAAAGGGGGAGGACATGGTAATCCTCGAATCCGGCAACTTGCTCTATCACCGGGAGGGCGACCATCTGTCCCAAAGAGGTGTTGGATTTATCGTCCACAAGTCTCTCGTTAACAACGTTGTAAATATTGGGAGTGTGTCGACGAGTGTTGCGTACCTTATACCCAGAATCACCAAACGGTATTCGCTGAAGGTCATACAGGTTTACGCACCAACCTCGGCACACCCCGATGAGGAGGTGGAGGAAATGAATGAGGATATCTCTAGAACCATGCATTCCTCCAAAACCCACTATACGATGTTAATGGGAGACTTCAACGCAAAAATACTCTATCTTTATGATGAACTCTCTTCCAGAAGCGGTTCCACAGAAAGTGGACCTGGTCGAGCCCCGACTGTTCGACAAAAAATGAGATTGACTTCATTTTGACGACCAGACGACAACAGTTCAGTGATGTCTCAGTGATCGCGAGGATGAAAACCGGCAGTGATCACCGAATGGTAAGAGGCACACTGAACCTAAAATTTAAGTTGGCAAGGTCACATCTAATGAAGTCAACGCTCCGTCCCCCTCGTGCTCTAATCCAAAGTCCCGAAACCTTTCAGCTCGAGCTACAAAACTGTTTTCAGTGCCTAGAATATTGCAATGCAGTGGATCGTCCACTGATGAATGACAAGCTCGTGGAAACTGTCCATGCGGTCGGAGCGAATTTCTGTAACATCTGCCGCAGAAGAATACAAAAACTCTCCGATCACACTCTTAATCTCATGGCTGTTAGACGGGAGATGAGGCTACATTCTTCAACAGATTTGACAGCATACAGGCAACTGAACAGACAGATCTCCAAATGCATGCGGCGGGACTTACGCAACTTCAATACAGCTCGTATTGAAGAAGCGATCGAGCGGTACCAAGGCTCCAAAGTCTTTGCCAGAGATCTGTCTGCCAGAAAGAGCCAACTGTCAAAGCTGAAGACCGAATGTGGCAGCATCGTTTCCGGGGCACCTGAGATTTTGAGTGAGATTGAGAGGTTCTATGGGCAGCTGTACACGTCATCGTTGGAACTACACGCAAGTGTGAGTAACGATCCAAGAGCGAGTCTTATCCGACACTATTCCGAAGATATCCCGTACGTTAGTCTGAGCGAAATTAGAATGTCTCTCCAGCACCTTAAAAACGGCAAGTCCCCGGGCGAGGATGGAATTACAGCGGAGCTTCTGAAAGCCGGTGGAAAACCGGTACTTGAAGTCCTTCAGAAGTTCTTTATTTCCGTCCTCCATGGTGTCACTACTCAGGTGGCTTGGAGCAGTAGTGCGGTGGTCTTGTTCTTCAAGAAAGGCGAAAAGTTTTCAAGAGTCATTACGAATCGTCTCGCACGCAGACTTGACGACTACCAGCTTCCCGAACAAGCCGATTTTCGAATGGGCTTTAGAACCATGGATCACATACACACCCTAAGGCAAATTGTACAGAAGTCCGAGGAGTACAATTTGCTACTATGTATGGCGTATGTGGACTATGAGAAAGCCTATGATTCCGTCGAAATTTGGGCAGTGCTGAAGTCCCTTCAGCGGTGCCAAGTTGACTGTCGGTATATTGAAGTGCTGAAGTGCTTGTACAGTAGGGCTACGATGGCTATCTGAGTTTAGAACCAGAGTACAAAACCTATCCAATTGCAGAGAGGTGTAAGACAGGGTGAAGTCATATCCCCGAAACTCTTCACTGCTGCATTGGAAGACGTTTTCAAGCTTCGAGACTGGAAAGGATACGGTATTAACATCAATGGCGAGTACATCACTCACCTTCGATTCGCCGACGATATATTCCTTATGGCAGAATCGTTTTTGGACCTAAGCACTATGGTCAATGACCTCAATAGTGTCTCCCAATGGATAGGTCTTAAGATGAACATGGACAAAACAAAAATCATGTTTAACGTCCATGTCACACCTATCCCGGTAGTTGTTGGGAACACTAAGTTTGAAGTTGTCGACGAGTATGTTTACCTCGGACAAATAGTCCGATTAGGTAAGTCCAACTTAACCGAGAGGTCAATCGGCGGATTAAACTCGGCTGGGCAGCGTTCGGGAAACTACGAAACATCTTCTCGTCATCTTCTCAAAACCTTAAAACAAAATTGTTGTGAAAACCAGTCCGTGTTGCCAGTGCTGACTTACGGATCTGACACGTAGTCCTTTACTGCTGGCCGTATGAGGAAGCTCAAGGTCGCTCAGTGAGCTATGGAGAGGGCTATGCTCGGGGTTTCTCTGCGTGATAAACTTAGAAATGAGAATATCCGCAGTAGAACCAGAGTAACCGACATAGCACAACGGATAAATAAGCTGAAGTGGCAGTGGGCCGGTCATATAGCTCGAAGAACCGACAACCGATGCGAACAGCCTCGTACCGGTAGGCGAAGTGTAGGGCGACCCCCCACGAGATGAAGTGACGACCTGGTAAGAACTTCAGAAAGGCGATGGATGCAGGTGGCTCAGGAACGTGTTTTGTGGTATTCCTTCGCGGAGGCCTATGTTCGTCAATGGACTTATGAAAGGCTATAATAATGATGATGATGATTTCAAAATACACATTTGCAGTATTTTTGTTTAACAATAAAAGGTCAAAGATAATTATTAACGTAGTAATGTATATTAAAACAAAAGGTAACTACGTGGTAGAGCCAAGCTGCAGCTATATTTAAAATATAGTTGTAGCGCGAATGGGTCGGCTCGACCGGGGAGGGACCACGCTGTCACAGCATACCAGCGTAAAAAAGCAGCTTAATACTGCTGTGTTTCGTATGGTGAGTGTAGAGAACCGGAGACCCTTTTTACTGAAAAAGAGGCATCCCATCTTAGTCCTTAATGCTGACAACGCATCTGCATTTTGACTCGCAAACGAGGATAGACGTAGATGTCTATGGGCCAAAGCAACCACATACCATCAGGTGGACTGTGTGCTCGTTTGTCAGTTTTGTTCTATGAAAAAAAACTTCGAACAAAAGTAAAAGAAACTAAAAGTATAATATAATTTCACATTCAGAAGTTGGTGTTAAGAGATAGTGTATTAAAGTACTGTTTAAACCCTTAATAACCTAGAGTTTCAATTTTTATACCAATCTTTTAAACCGAATGTTCACATTACTATTAGTTTTTATTTATAGGTTGGCTGTTCGTATTTTACTGTTGTATAATATTCTTTCCAACGAAATTAAAAAAAAAAAACAAATGTCATTATTGTTTTATTTTATCTATGACATATTACTTGCGCGGCAAAGTGAACAAGTAAACACATTTTACTTAAAGGTTTGTTGAATACAAATTTGATATATTTTCTTTTTCTGAAGATTATAAATACTTTTGAGGTAAGCGAATATATTATTTTCGCTATGATATAATTACTTTTTGCGAGTGCATGTTTTACTTGAAGAAACTAGTGCTATTTTTGTAAGTATCAATTTTGATACTTCGTGCATTCCGATCTACATAAAACCTAACTACTAATTCTTTAGCTATAAAAACTTTTTGAACTTCCGTTTCATTATTTTTCTGCTTAGCTTGGTGTTGGGATTACTTTTATTTTTATTTTATTATAGAAATTTATCAAAAATGCGACAGCTGCCAGAACAAGCTGCAAACTGCACCTTTCAACTCTAGAAGCTTAATGTGGAGAGTAAAGAATATGGACATAGTCCATAATGCTTTCCAGTTCCATACATTTTGGAAAGAAGGAGCTAAGGTAAGCTGGCTCCTTTTTGCAGTGAAGAGATACGCTTTTGATTTGGATACGTTGAATTTCACAATATTGGCGTCGTCCCATTCGGAACCTGTCTGTAGTGTTAGATTCACCATAGATATCGAGAACGGACCCCTGAAAAACTCACTTAGAAAGTACTTTACCCAGTCAATCAGACCAGGGAATAATCCGTACACTGAAAGCTTACCCAAAAGGTTAGCATGCCAAACTCTGTCAAAGGTCTTCGAGACAATCTGGCGTTCAATACCAGAGTATGGAGGTAATTGAGACTGGCCAATAATTGGTAATTCCAGTCTTAAATGAGAGGCAGAACAAATCTTTATTAAAACTATAATAATAGTAGTCTATTTTATTTCTAGAAATACAGGAGTAGTGCTATTTCACACTGGTACTCTGAACGAGCGTGAACCTTCCCCGGCCGAGCTGACCCATTCGTGTTGCAACAATAATACGCTGAAGCCATGAGCCATAGAACCGTCTATAAACATATTAATAATTTAAGTATTACCCTTCTCTGATATTTAAATTATTAAAGACAAGTTGCATAATATCGTGATAACGAGTAAGGAAGCACGGAGCGTACATAAACATAATCCTATTATTTGTCCTGATATACACTATGATGGATTATTCTAGCTGCAGGGATTTAAATTTAAACACTGCATTGGACGTGACGTTTTCCATAATAGTCAAATATAAGGAACATGTATTATTTTATTTATAATATTTACAAGAAATCTCTATATAACCGATTTTGAAAATCGAAGAGGTTCTGTTCAATGTGTTTGTTTTTACGTACGTTCAACGATTCCTCGAAAATGGCTGAACCAATTTAAACGTACATGCTACAACCATAATATAGCTGCAGCTACATTATGTTTGTAGCACGAAGGGGTTGGCTCGACCAGGGTAGTACCACGTGTTCACAAAATCAAGCTTAATCCTGCTGTGTTTCGTATGTTGAATATAGGGTACCGTATACCCATTTTACTGGAAACAAGGCATTCTATCTTAGTCCTAAGGGGTGAAAACGTGTCTGAATTATGATTATTAATCGAGGATAAATTTAGATGTCTTAATATGGGTCACATTATCCACTTATCATCAGGTGGACTGTGTGCTCGTTTGTTACCGTTGTTCATTTGTTACATTATTATTATTATTTTATAAGATAAGCTATACATCAAGTGTGGTCATAATTTAGTTTGAAGAAAACTATTTAGGCGATATTCTAGTTGTTACTTACAGCAAGTAATGTTCCTTAATTCACTAAAAGGGTGAACAATTAAACTAATGATAAAAAGTAAAAAACAACCTAAAATCCCAAAGAATAAAAAAATTATTTCCACATACTTTTTCATGTCGGGGTTTAATTTTCCGTTACATTTTTTCTTACCACCGACTCCAGAAGCTATTATGAGTAAATTATGTTTTTGATATTCACCAATTACCAAGTACACCAATTACGGTTTCAATAAAGGAGTACATAAAGATAACTACACCAGAAGTCTCGATTCTGGAAGCGATTTCCTCCAGACCACTATTACGTAGAAAACTGATGTTATCAAGAATTTAAATGGAGTGGGTTGTACATACAAATTATAGTAAAGGCAATTTATTTCACTCCATTGCAGTACGCATTACAAATCACAAAGCTAACCGTATGGTTCAGATCAGGGTATTGACTATAAATAAATGTGGAAAGAAAAGGGAAAAATTAATTCATTCCGTTCTTGCGCTTACTCCCAAATATATTCTGTAAAAAATATTAAATATACCTATTATACATATAAAATACTATTAGGGATAATAAATAAAATACAATTATAAATACGATAAGCAGGAAAACGCACCATGCACTCCAGTATAATATCCATTTTTACACGCTTCACGTGGCTATCATTCGCACCGGAACATACCATGGAACCATACATGCTGTATTTACTGACCCATTATTTTAATGACTCACGACAAGTTTATTTATTTATTACTTCCGCAAGTGATATTGATACAGGTCCGTATATACAGCAATAATTATGTATGTATGTACTACATACATAATGGCTTTATTACTATGTTTTACCTCTTAACACACAAACAAATATTGTAGAGTCTAAAATTATTCTTCATTCATTCATTTGGAACAAGTGCAAAGACTCCACAGAATTAGTAAAGTGAAGTTACAAATAAATTAAAGCTAAACTAAGACTACAAAGATTTAGTTACAGATTAAACCTAGTCCTTAAATACTGTCACAAGTATAATGGTCATACAATCAGAAGTAAAGCTTATTTCAAAAATATGTTTTTTTTTTTTTTATTAAAAGAGTATACTTCCTCTTGATATAATTCTTTATCACACATGGTGAATCAGCAAAAATATTAAAATTTAAATAAAAAAATTCATTGGTATCAAAACCAGTTTGCTGGCGTACCGTGAAACTTACAGCGAGCGCTCTGCCCTTGAGCTGTAACGACTCCAAAGCTTACTCCAAATAATAGCTTGAAAAAATGCACATGCATAGATCTTTAACACAAACTCTAGGATATTTTAAACAAATAATTTAGCAAACTACATGGCTGGTTTGCATAGTACGATTAGTATTAGAAAATTTTGATTTGGTTATCTCGCAGTTTTCAGCATTGATTTATTTCGTTAAATAATAACTATTTTGCTTTCTACCGACCAGCAGTTTTAATTCCAAAATGTTTACGAGCCGTCATAAAAACTTTGTGGCTTATCTTTGTCAGAAACTCAGATATTGTGATACCTGAACCTTTTAACGAAGTTTTGTTATCCCAGACAAGACGACGACTCTCCAGATTTCCGAACTTAACAAGCACTGGACGTGTTGAGGTTTGAGAAGATCCATACTTTGATGGTATACTTGCATAACCTCGATTTTCAAATCTGTCTCCTTCATTTGGTCGGAAAACAGCTTATATATCGACTCATGAAAATTTTTATTCTGTCTTTCAGAAAAGCATGAATTAGCAGAACTTTTATTCTCATTGCAGTTTCATGTTTGTCAATACTATGTGTAACTAAATCAAATTGTTTTCTGATCCATAATAGCGATTGATAAATAAAGGATTTGAAATCGGTGAAATCTTTGTACAGTGAGGAAATGTCTGGATGAACTGGTGTGTAACTCTTAAAAGCTTATATATATTTGAATTAAATTTTAAAACCGCTAAATTATTGCAGCTCCCTAACGGCAGAGGAACGAATTCCGATTTTTGGATATAGCATAGCGGAAACTACCCTTAAACGCAACCGAGCTATATTGTTGCTTAGCGAGTTGCATCGCGCCCTTTCATGACCCTCATGATTTATGACTTAATACCCTGGATAACTTTTCATATAAATGTTTAGTTACCTTACGTTTTATGATATTAAAAAGAATACATCACGCTAAGTAAAGCTTGCAACGATGTTGCATTTCAAGTATAGTAAACGTAGGAATATAGAAGTAGTATTGTGTCTGTAAGAGTATTTTATGTTAGAAAATATGTTTTATTTATAACTAGCTATTCCCCGAGACTTCATCCTCGTGGAATTGATTATTCTTAGCTTTCGTGGGTTTTAATTTTTATTCGCGGAAAACTCATTCTTCCATTACAATAAAAGTAGCTTTACTTTCTCCTTGTAACATCAAGTATCTACCAGATAAAGAGCCGCAAAAATCGCTTTAATCACTTTGAAAATAACAGGACCAAACAGACAGACAGACGAAAAATTTTCGTTATAAATACTTCTAATTTTATTTATTTCTATGGATTGACGTGTCAAAATTTTAGTTATAAAAGATAAGGTTTTTTTTTTTGTTTCTCTTAGCTATACCACTTCTATAAGACGTACTATTAGTTCAATCGTAGATGTTACTCGTAATTTAAATATTATATTACCCTTCAGTAGCTATATATGTGGTAGAGCTATGCTTGTGGCACAAATGGATCAGCTAGACCGGGGAAGGACCACGCTCTCAAAGAATACTAAGGTAAAATAGCAGCTTAATACTATGGTGTTTGAGAGAACCGGATACCCGTTTTACTGTAAACGAGGCACTTCTTCTCAGTCTTCAGATGTGACAACGCATCTGTTGGTAATTTGATTCTTTATCGAGGATAGATATAGATGTCTATGCGCCTCAGCATCTACTTTCCATCAGGTGAAGTGTGTCCTCGTTTGTCTCCCCCTATTCTATAAAAAAAAAACATAGATGATACATGTACATATATAAGGGAACACCAAAAATTGGTAAGATGGGTTTTTATCAGGGGACTTTTAGATACTTTTATTTCCATCTTAACTACCTTTTTGAGTCTAGAAAAGCTTAGTGTGACACGTTTTTAATTAAAAGCGAAAAAATAAATCAGCTACGATCTTTGTGTGTAAATAAATGGTGTAACAAACGTGACAATTAAGGAAAATCCTTAAATATATAACACATTTTCGTCGAGGGTTAAAATTATTATTATATATATTTGGACTCTATTCAAAAAGTTGAACGAAACACAGTTGTTGAGTTCCAATCAACGTTAGACAACTAGTTAAATTATATAATGTTATTTGTTCAAATAGAAACATTTTGAACGTGAAAATAACATTCTGAAATCAAAAAGAATTCCGTAATTTTCTTTTTAATTTTTCATGCTTATTTTAATCTACAGACTTAATCCGCGTTTCACTTTACGCATTCAACTAAAAGTTGACCTATTGATTGGCTTCGTTAGAATGTGGTATAAATACAAAAAATTTCAATGCAACTCGCACAGTTACTCAATTTGAACTATTAGCTAATTGGAGAACTTGGGAACCGTCTTCTGTGCTGTTCGCATTAGTTAATTTGGTGATTTTAGCACTAGAAGACTAAATTGTAAAGTTTGGCAGTAAATTATAAAACTATAAACATGCTGATTAGAATCTCAAGGAAGATATTATGAAGATTTTACTGAAATTATTAAGATAACATTAAGATTGTGATATTTCTTAGTCCACTCATAATGGTACAAATATCTTTAAGTAAAATGTAAAGGCAGACTTCAAACAATAAAAAAAATAATTTCTCTTAACCTTTAGCCTGATTTACGAAAGTAATTTTTTTTTAATATTAATGTGTTTGCTTGAGGGTCTAGATGAAGGGAAAAATAGCTAAAAAAATTACAATATTAATTTTACATATTTATTTAGAAAAAAAACAGGTATCAATTTTGATACTTCAGTTATTAAGGCCATAAAGAAATCAGATATACCTATGCATGAAATAATGCGAAACATTGATTGTTTTTATTATCGCATAACGACACTTTACACTTTTTACAGAACCAGGAGGTAAGTTTCCTACAATTATTAAATTTACACTTATTTCTAGAATCCATAAATATTTTTTCATGACCAATACAATCGCAACGCACGTCAGTAGAGGGTAATACTTGTACACCTGTCCGGGGTCTTTTAGAAGGTACTGTAGTGTCTTGTCGACTGTTGGTACTGGGTTTTCCCCTTTTATTTTGCGAGTGACTTTGATATCTACATAAAGTATCGGCAAGCTCAGTTCTAAAATCTGCTAACTTCATAATGTTCTTCTGAAGTTTTCCTTTCACTGTGTTTACCTTTTTGTGTAGTACCCAAGCATTGATGACAGTCATGTCTAACAAGTGGTAGAAGAGCCTCGTTTTCCACTTTCTCGACTTTATGCGGATGCGATATCGACCAATGAAGCTATCCATCAAATCAACGCCGCCCATATGTGCATTATATTCTTTTATGACCCGAGGACATGATACTTGAACATTGGCCTTTAGTTTTTTTTTCGTAGCGGGTTATAGTATCCGCTGGTTCAGCGCCAACATACGTGGAAAGTAATAGTACTTATTTGTTGTCTTTCCAACTTGTGGCCGAAAATTCTTGGCCTTCGTGAGAGGCCACATTTTCGTGATATGTTCCTCTGGGTACGTTAGACTTCATAATTTCCCGTTTCTCCGGCAACTTGCACGACTTTCCAAGCCTGTTTCTCTGTACTGTTCCAAGACAATAAATACCTTCGTTGGTCAAGTAATGTAGCAGAGGAATATTCGTATAAAAATTGTCAAAATAAGTTATATGATTGACGCGCCTTGGTACTGGTCGTAACAATCGAATAACTGTATTCGATACAGCTCCGAGGTCTGGCTCGGCAGGTAAACGGTCTTTGTCCTTAGCTCCTGAGTAAATCTCAAAACTGTAGGCTTACGCATACAGAGAGCATAAAACGTAATTTGAATCCCCACTTATGGGGCTTGTTGTGTAAGTATTTTTTCATAAAATGTTTAATTTTAGTGGAACACATTTGCTCGTCTAGTGATAGACGATGCTCAAATGGTACAGTAATAAATGTCTTGTTCAAATAGTCTATCACTGGTCTTACTTTATGCAGTCGGTCGTGCTGGGGATGATCAATGGGCAAATGTTTAGAGTCATCATTCATGTGAAAAATTTGTCGAATTTTATCAAATCTGTTGCGATTCATTGTTTGTGCTATGGGTTCAAACTTTGTAATATTTAACCAGTATGACCTGACACTGGGATAATGATATACACTAGTAAAAATAAGAATTCCAATGAATTTGCGTAATTCTAAGAGAGTTACAGGTTCTGTAAAGTTGGGATTCTTTTGGAAGGCATATTTATTTGACTCGTCAACTAGAAATCTTAAAATTTCTTCACCGAAAAAATAAGAAAAAAACTGAAAAGGAGTGACTAAGTTCATAATTTCTTGTGAATACTCAGTGTTTCCAGAAAACTGGAAAGCATTTTGGACTATGTCCATATTCTTTACTTTACACATTAAGCTTCTAAAGTTTAAAGGTGCAGTTTGCAGCAGCTTGTTCTGGCAGTTGGTTGTAGGAGTTGGGCTTCGTTCAACAGTCTCTAAATTATGTTGCATGTCGGTATCTACGATTGCTACAGGCGGATCTGCATCCAAGTTTGGATCAGTGTGAAAACTACCTACATCCTCTTCATCTTCTAGCTCCATCAGGCGATCTATTTGGATAGAATAATAGTCTATGTCATCTTCATTGTCGGTGGGATCGTCTTCCGAAATTTCACCATTTTTTAACCGCTTCAATATGCTCTCAATCTCTTCTGGTCGCATTTTTGATAAATTTCTATAATAAAATAAAAATAAAAGTAATCCCAACACCAAACTAAGCAGAAAAATAATGAAACGGAAGTTCAAAAAGTTTTTATAGCTAAAGAATTAGTAGTTAGGTTTTATGTAGATCGGAATGCCCGAAGTATCAAAATTGATAGTCACAAAAATAGCACTAATTTCTTCAAGTAAAATGAACATGCACTCGCAAAAAGTAATTATATCATAGCGAAAATAATATATTCGCTTACCTCAAAAGTATTTATATTCTTCAGAAAAAGAAAATATATCAAATTTGTATTCAACAAACCTTTAAGTAAAATGTGTTTACTTGTTCACTTTGCCGCGCAAGTAATATGTCATAGATAAAATAAAACAATAATGACATTTGTTTTTTTTTTTAATTTCGTTGGAAATAATATTATACAACAGTAAAATACGAACAGCCAACCTATAAATAAAAACTAATAGTAATGTGAACATTCGGTTTAAAAGATTGGTATCAAAATTGAAACTCTAGGTTATTAAGGGTTTAAACAGTACTTTAATACACTATCTCTTAACACCAACTTCTGAATGTGAAATTATATTATACTTTTAGTTTCTTTTACTTTTGTTCGAAGTTTTTTTTCATAGAACAAAACTGACAAACGAGCACACAGTCCACCTGATGGTATGTGGTTGCTTTGGTCCATATACATCTACGTCTATCCTCGTTTGCGAGTCAAAATGCAGATGCGTTGTCAGCATTAAGGACTAAGATGGGATGCCTCTTTTTCAGTAAAAAGGGTCTCCGGTTCTCTACACTCACCATGCGAAACACAGCAGTATTAAGCTGCTTTTTTGCGCTGGTATTCTGTGACAGCGTGGTCCCTCCCCGGTCGAGCCGACCCATTCGCGCTACAACTATATTTTAAATAAAGCTGCAGCTTGGCTCTACCACGTAGTTAGCTTTTGTTTTAATATACATTACTACGTTAATAATTATCTTTGACCTTTTATTGTTAAACAAAAATACTGCAAATGTGTATTTTGAAATCATCATCATCATTATTATAGCCTTTCATAAGTCCATTGACGAACATAGGCCTCCGCGAAGGAATACCACAAAACACGTTCCTGAGCCACCTGCATCCATCGCCTTTCTGAAGTTCTTACCAGGTCGTCACTTCATCTCGTGGGGGGTCGCCCTACACTTCGCCTACCGGTACGAGGCTGTTCGCATCGGTTGTCGGTTCTTCGAGCTATATGACCGGCCCACTGCCACTTCAGCTTATTTATCCGTTGTGCTATGTCGGTTACTCTGGTTCTACTGCGGATATTCTCATTTCTAAGTTTATCACGCAGAGAAACCCCGAGCATAGCCCTCTCCATAGCTCACTGAGCGACCTTGAGCTTCCTCATACGGCCAGCAGTAAAGGACTACGTGTCAGATCCGTAAGTCAGCACTGGCAACACGGACTGGTTTTCACAACAATTTTGTTTTAAGGTTTTGAGAAGATGACGAGAAGATGTTTCGTAGTTTCCCGAACGCTGCCCAGCCGAGTTTAATCCGCCGATTGACCCCTCGGTCGAAGTTGGACTTACCTAATCGGACTATTTGTCCGAGGTAAACATACTCGTCGACAACTTCAAACTTAGTGTTCCCAACAAATACCGGGATAGGTGTGACATGGACGTTAAACATGATTTTTGTTTTGTCCATGTTCATCTTAAGACCTATCCGTTGGGAGACACTATGAGGTCATTGACCATAGTGCTTAGGTCCAAAAACGATTCTGCCATAAGGAATATATCGTCGGCGAATCGAAGGTGAGTGATGTACTCGCCATTGATGTTAATACCGCGTCCTTTCCAGTCTCGAAGCTTGAAAACATCTTTCAATGCAGCAGTGAAGAGTTTCGGGGATATGAGTTCACCCTGTCTTACACCTCTCTGCAATTGGATAGGTTTTGTACTCTGGTTCTGTACTCAGATAGCCATCGTAGCCCTACTGTACAAGCACTTCAGCACTTCAATATACTGACAGTCAACTTGGCACCGCTGAAGGGACTGCAGCACTGCCCAAATTTCGACGGAATCATAGGCTTTCTCATAGTCAACATACGCCATACAAAGTAGCAAATTGTACTCCTCGGACTTCTGTACAATTTGCCGTAGGGTGTGTATGTGGTCCATAGTGCTAAATCCCTTTCGAAAATCGGCTTTTTCGGGAGGCTGGTAGTCGTCAAGTCTGCGTGCGAGACGATTTGTAATGACTCTCGAAAACTTTTCGCCTTTCTTAAAGAACAAGACAACCGCACTTCTGCTCCACGCCTCGTGAGTATTGACACCATGGAGGACGGAATTAAAGAACTTCTGAAGGACTTCAAGTACCGGTTTTCCACCTGCTTTCAGAAGCTCCGCTGTAATTCCATCCTTGTCCGGGGACTTGCCGTTTTTAAGGTGCTGGAGAGACATTCTAATTTCGCTCAGACTAACGTACGGGATATCTTCGGAATAGTGTCGGATAAGACCCGCTCTTGGATCGTTACTCACACTTGCGTGTAGCTCCAACGATGACGTGTACAGCTCCCCATAGAACCTCTCAATCTCACTCAAAATCTCAGGTGTCCCGGAAACGATGCTGCCACATTCGGTCTTCAGCTTTGACAGTTGGTCCTTTCTGGCAGACAGATCCCTGACAAAGAATTTGGAGCCTTGGTTCCACTCGATCGCTTCTTTAATACAAGTTGTATAGCAGTTGCGGAAGTCCCGCCGCATGCATTTAGAGATCTGTCTGTTCAGTTGCCTGTATGCTGTCAAATCTATTGAAGAATGCAGCTTCATCTTTCGTCTAACAACCATGAGATTAAGAGTGTGATTGGAGAGTGTTTGTGTTCTTCTACGGCGGGTCTTGCAAAACTTAGCTCCGACCGCATAGACAGTTTCCACGAGCTTGTCATTCATCAGTGGACGATCCACTGCATTGCAATCTTCTAGGCACTGAAAACGGTTTTGTAGCTTGAGCTGAAAGGTTTCGGGACTTTGGATTAGAGCACGAGGGGGACGGAGCGTTGACTTCATTAGATGTGACCTTGCCAACTTAAATTTTAGGTTCAGTGTGCCTCTTACCATTCGGTGATTACTGCCGGTTTTCACCCTCGCGATCACTGAGACATCACTGAACTGTTGTCGTCTGGTCGTCATAATGAAGTCAATCTCATTTTTTGTCGAACCGTCGGGGCTCGACCAGGTCCACTTTCTGTGGAACCGCTTCTGGAAAAGAGTTCATCATAAAGAGTCCCTCTTTCTTTATGAAGTCGGCCTCTTGGGTTCCGTTGCCCTATTCCAAAATTCCCTACTTTCAGCTCACCGTTCTCTCTTGTGCCTATTTTCGCGTTGAAGTCTCCCATTAACTCGTATAGTGGGTTTTGGAGGAATGCATGGCTCTAGAGATATCCTCATTCATTTCCTCCACCTCCTCGTTGGTGTGTGCCGAGGTTGGTGCGTAAACCTGTATGACCTTCAGCGAATACCATTTGGTGATTCTGAGTATAAGGTACGCAACCCTTGTCGATACACTCCCAATCTGTACAACGTTGTTAACGAGAGACTTGTGGACGATAAATCCAACACCTCTTTGGGACAGATGGTCGCCTTCCCGGTGATAGAGCAAATTGCCGGATTCGAGGATTACCGTGTCCTCCCCCTCTCTTCGGACCTCGGATAATCCTATAATATGCCATCGTAACTTGTCTATCAATTCTTCCAGCTCCACGATCTTCTCATCAGTCCTCAGGGTGCGTGCATTGTATGTTGCCAGGTCGAGTCGTCGTAGGTGGAAACTGAACCTCCACCAGAGATTCTTAGCGCCCCCTGCCCCTCCGTTACCATGGTCGCCACTGTAGCCAGGAAAAGCGAGGCCACCGGGGACTGGGGGCCGTCTCTTTGTTATATTTATAGGGGAGTATTTGCCATAGTTGCCACGCTTGGCGAGCGGGTTGGCAACCGCAGTTTTTTTTATTATAATTTTCTGTTATCAGGATGACGCCGCTGCCCATCTCCTGCCTGTTTTCCTTTGTCGCCTTTTACGACACCCACAGAAAGATATGGGTAGTAGATACTCGTATTCTTAACCGCCACTACACGGCATTTTGAAATACTCTATTATTAATAGTTCGTCACAATATTTCAGATAATGTCCTCTGGAAAACACAGACCACCTTCACTTGCAGGGGATTGACATATCCGCAAATTATGAAATTCGGGCGATTCATTGATCCCAAGGCCAAAGCAGTTGCAGAATGCTAGAAGTCCTTGCAAAGTTGCGGTGATAATTCAGACCGGCTCGAACCGGGTTGGTACCACGACCTCACAGAAAACCAGCGTGAAGTAGAGATTTACCTCT
The DNA here is from genome assembly GCA_033319125.1 of Parnassius glacialis. Taxonomy (NCBI): domain Eukaryota; kingdom Metazoa; phylum Arthropoda; class Insecta; order Lepidoptera; family Papilionidae; genus Parnassius; species Parnassius glacialis. The sequence continues at coordinate 34,674,044 of JAVANC010000012.1, read as the reverse complement.
GCGTTTCGCTTGGTGAGTGCAGGTGGCCGGAGGCCTTTTTTACTGGAAATGAGGCATTCCACCTCAGTCCTCACGGGTGACAACGCATCTACATTTTGGTTTGTAATAGAGGATAGATGTAGATGTCTATGGGCCGCAGCAACCACTTACCATCAGGTGGACTGTGTGCTCGTTTGTCACCCTTATCCTATAAAAAAAAACTGATTTTTTCATGGCTCGACCCTGGCACTTCATGATCAGCATTTGCGATTACAACCACCAAGGCAGTCAGAAAAAAAGTGTGCAGTTCACGTGCGGTAGAAGTCAAATCTTCAAATGAAATGAAACATAAAACATAAATATGTCACATAAAATAATTATTTAACTTGATAATTTTAAACCACAAATGCGGCATAAAATATAAAATAAATTTTTCATTTTATATCAAATAAATGTTACAATCTTTATTTTTAAACATGTAGAGCCTAATTTTTTGGCATATTAATTGAATCAAAATAATATTTTGTTTTCCCAACGGATAGGACTTAAAATGAACATGGATAAAACAAAGAGCATGCATAACGTCCATATCACAATTTTATCTATAGTTCGGGAAGTCACAACACATCTTCTTCTGCTTGAACTTATTCTTCTAAAAAATAATTTTTAAATCTACTAAAACTTGAAAACGAGACTGTAGAACCAGTGCGTATTGCCAGTGATGACTTGTGGAACTGAGACGTGGTCTTAGTAAGCTGAAGTGGCAAAGGGCCGATCATATAGCTCGAAGAACCGACAACCGATGGGGAAAAAAGATTCTCGAGTGGCAGCCTCGTACCGGTAGGCGAAGTGTAGGGCGACCGCTCACTAGATGGAGTGACGATCTAATAAGAAATGCAGGAAGTCGATGGATGCATGCGGCTCAGGATCGTGCTTTATGCCATTCCTTGAGGAAGGCATAAGTTCAGCAGTGGACTTGTGAAGGGCTGTAATGATGATGATGATGATCAAAATTTTCTTTCGACTAAAACTGCTTTGTAACAGTGACGTCAAATTAATTCCATAGGTGGTCCATAAAATCTTGATATGAAAGATTGAAATCCTTGGATGTGATAATTTTATTAAAGAGAATTAGTTTTATTTGTTTGATAAATTGGTATTTTTTATTTTAAGAGTTCAAAGTTATATTAATCATCTTTAAAACACCGCACACAAAGGAGACCGAGATAATAGGATACAATTTATACTGTTTCACCCACGTCTGAGCCTCGCTTATAGAGGCGTTCAATTCTCATCGGGTGGCTAGGCATCGACTGCGCGCCGAGCCGTATTAAATTGTAATTTTTCATTATCTCTTAAACTATGCGTCCAAATAACATGCTATAAAAATAAAAGTTTATTTTCATTAAATTGTCTTGATGCTGAAGTAACTTTGGATCGTAAAGATACATACGAGTATGACATGCCTAATAATAACGCTCATAAATCGCTTTTTAATATTCAATAATATTTTTTCACAAAATACCTTATTATGGTTTAATATCGTTATTGTGTTTAAAACTTAAATAAATAAAGATCTTTCCTACATCAAGAAAAAATGCGTGATAAGTGAAAGATCTATATTTTTGTAGAACATTGTATTTACGTATCAGTAACCATTACGCCAGCGCATACAGAAAAAGCAGCTCTTGAACGCTTTTTCTTCCGACTTGCATTTTAAAAATTAAGAGGTGTAGCTTAATCCTAGATAGCCTATACTATTTTTGATAAATTTGGAATGGATTTTGAAAATCATGTACAAAATTAATTTATCAAATTGGACTGGTAGTTCCGGATATTAGCTTGTTTTAACAAACAAGAACCTCTTCCGCTTCATAATATTGGTATAGATACTATTTTATTTTCTCGCAGACTAAATCATATGTTTGTCTCTTTTAGTGTCGCTTTTTTGTTTCATAACGTTTCAAATCACAACGATACTAAAGAAGTTTCCCATCAAAAAAATTGATTCAGTTCACACGTGGCAGAAGTGAAACATGCAGAAAATTAAACTTCGAGAGGATAAGACAAATGCAGAGTATCAATAGTACGATAATTGTAGGGTTTATGTAAATATAATTTAAAAATAAAAATTTTGTACCACCGAATTCAATTTAAATTATTAAGAGGCGTTTAACAAAAAAAAAAGCGAAATTACAAGGTTTCCTCTTTGAAATTGTATGTTTATCGTTCGTTGACTGAAATAACAACTACTTGGTAAAAATAGTTCGTTTTCTCTTCTCAAATAAGCTCAGAGCGAATTTTAGATAACTTATTTATTTCTCAACATTATTAAAAACTATAATAATAATAAAAAAAACTAAAACTAGAAACTAAAATATCATATAGTCCTACTCCCCGCGGTATCGTACCAAGAATGTTGGCTGCGTTTCCCCGCTGAATGTCTATACTTAGCCTTTGAGCGAGGAAAGAACCAGCCCTCTTATCACCAGCAGCAACGACCAGCCGCGGATTGAGTTCCTTTAGGAACTTCACCGCACGTGGATCCCACGGACCGATAGTCTCTACAGCAAATGGCACAAATATGTCATCTCTCAAAGACTCATATTTGCGCCAATTACTCAGTTCAGCTACCTCTGATGCCGCCCCGGCTCTAAACGAGGTACACCTGAGATGAGAGGCCGCCAGAGTGTCTACGCAAGTAGCATCCCACACTAGGGCTTTACCTCTCTCCGAAGGGACTAAAGTCATACCGTCGGGTCTCCTGCCATCATCTCTAAATATTCCACAAGCCTCTAAAACTGAGGGAACATTTATAGAGACAAGAGCCCTTCGGATGACATCGTTCAAAGAACAGTGTCGTGAAAACTTACCAGTGCTTTTCTTACATGAAAGTCCGTGGAGCCCAAACTTGTCGACGCTGCTACCACAGGGACACTGATGGGGTTGACAAATCGCCGCTCCTAGTCGGATTCCTACGGCAATGCGTAAGCTTTATCCATCAAGTAATGTGCCTAGATTACTTGATGGTAAAGCGTGTAATCAGTGACTAGATTCCTTAGTCGAAACAGCTAGAAGGCGTGCCTTATCTCGGTCACTATGGAAATTATGAAACAAATCCTTCTGCACGCCCTGTACCAACGAAATATCCCACTGTTTTTGTTGTTTAACTTTTAGTGGAACATTTTCACCAGGACAGAGCGTTTGCCATGTCTGCCCTGCCTCCGTAGCAAAGCATAGGTCTACTTTATTATTTAAAATTATATTACATAAGTCACTGATACTATGTACGGAAGCAAGGAAAGCAGGCAATGCAACGCTAGAAAGATTTCTCACACCAATGTCACCAAATTTTATGTAGCTTGAGTCCAGGCTGTTGTATTTAAAGTTAAATTTAGAATTTTTTCTATAGCTATTTTAAGATTATTATCAATATCTTGTAAAATATCCGAACATTCCCAGACTGGACTCGAGCGGAGTAAGTATGTAAATCTAGGTACAAGAAGACAATATTTTAAAATAGTAAGAGCTATGTGGGGGTTTAATTTATACAATTTATCAACGTGGTTTAAAAACTGATCAAATTTTGTTTTTAAAACAGGTTTAATACTATCGAAAAACAACCATGCAGGTATAGTGAATCCGTACTTACAGTTTTTATTCCTGGACAAATATGACTAAAATTTTGAATTAAAGTGTCTCTTTGATAAAAGTAGATAAATTATTGGAAAAAACTATTTCACATTTATTGCTATTTGGTTCAAGACAAATATTTTTAAAATATTGAAAAATATGAGTAAGATCACTGAGGACGTCATCTGCTCTACCTCCCAGTGTACCGTCGTCTAGGTAACAAGCATTCAGCTTAGGTTTCAAATCTGAAATAATGGGTTGAATTCCCAAACTGAAAAGTGCTGGACCCAGTGGGTAACCCTACTGAACACGGACAGCAGAACCGATAACATGGTTTTCGTAAAACAAGTTAGTATTTTGACTATCCGAGTACAGAACCAGAGTACGAAAGCTATCCAATTGCAGAGAGGTGTAAGACAGGTTGACGTGATATTCCCGAAACTCTTCACCGCTGCATTGGAAGAAGTTTTCAAGCTGCTGGTGCTTCTGACTGGAAAGGATACGGTATTAACATCAATGGCGAGTACATCAAAGGTGAGTGACCTTCGATGTTCAGCAGTGGACTTGTAAAGGGCTGTAATGATGATTTAATAATATATAATAGGTATATTTAATATTTTTTCCACAATTTATTTGGGAGTGTGCGCAGGAACTACGTGATTTAATTTTTTCCTTTTCTTTCCACATTTATTTATAGTCAATACCCGGATTTGAACCAAAAGGTTAGCTTTGCTATTTGTAATGCGTAATGCAATGGAGTGAAATAAATTGCCTGTACTATAATTTGTATGTACAACCCACTCCATTTAAATTCTTGATAACATCAGTTTTCTACGTAATAGTGGTCTGGAGGAAATCGCTTCCAGAATCGAGACTTCTGGTGTAGTTATCTTTATGTACTCCTTTATTGAAACCGTAATTGGTGTACTTGGTAATTGGTGAATATCAAAAACATAATTTACTCATAATAGCTTCTGGAGTCGGTAGTAAGAAATAATGTAACGGAAAATTAAACCCCGACATGAAAAAGTATGTGGAAATTATTTTTTTATTCTTTGGGATTTTACGTTGTTTTTTACTTTTTATCATTAGTTTAATTTTTCACCCTTTTAGTGAATTAAGGAACATCACTTGCTGTTAGTAACAACTAGAATATCGCCTAAAAAGTTTTCTTCAAACTATATTATGACCACGCTTGATGTATATCTTATAAAATAATAATAATAATGTAACAAATGAAAAACGGTAACAAACGAGCACACAGTCCACCTGATGATTAGTGGATAATATGGCCCATACCTAGACATCTAAATTTATCCTCGATTAATAATCATAATTCAGACACGTTTTCACCCCTTAGGACTAAGATAGAATGCCTTGTTTCCAGTAAAAAGGGTATACGGTACCCTATATTCAACATACGAAACACAACAGCATTAAGCTTGTTTTTGTGAACACGTGGTACTACCCTGGTCGAGCCAACCCCTTCGTGCTACAAACATAATGTAGCTGCAGCTATATTATGGTTGTAGCATGTACGTTTAAATTGGTTCAGCCATTTTCGAGGAATTGTTGAACGTACGTAAAAACATACACATTGAACAAAACTTCTTCGATTTTCAAAATCGTTTATAAAGAGATTTCTTGTTAATATTATAAATAAAATAATACATGTTCCTTATATTTGACTATTATGGAGAATTTAGCGTCACGTCCACTGCAGTGTTTAAATCCCTGCAGCTAGGATAATCCATCATAGTGTATACAGGACAAATAATAGGATCATGTTTATGCACGCTCCGTGCTTCTTACTCGTTATCACGATATTGTGCAACTTGTCCTTAATAATTTAAATATCAGAGAAGGGTAATACTTAAATTATTAATATGTTTATACACGGTTCTGTGGCTCATGGCTTCAGCGTATTATTGTTGCAATACGAATGGATCAGCTCGGCCGGGGAAGAATCACGCTCGTTCAGAGTACCAGCGTGAATAGCACCACTCCTGTATTCCTAGAAATAAAAGAGAATTTTATTATTATAGTTTTAATACAGATTTGTTCTGCTTCTCATTTAAGACTGGAATTGCCAATTATCGGCCAATCTCAATTACCTCCATATTCTGGTATTGAACGCCCGCTAAATGGCATACCAAGAACAGAATGACCTCGATAGTGACCGGCAATACGGGTTTCACCGAAACCGGTCAGCTGGGGACCTTCAAACGCATGCCACGTACGTATGGGACGAGGCGCTCAAGAACAGTGGGGAACCACTTACTGTTTCCCTTGATGTCTCGAAGACCTTTGACAGAGTTTGGCATGCTAACCTTTTGGGTAAGCTTTCAGTGTACGGATTATTTCCTGGTCTGATTGACTAAGTAAAGGACTTTCTAAGTGAGTTCCTCAGGGGTCCGTTCTCGATATCTATGGTGAATCTAACACTACAGACAGGCTCCGAATGGGACGACGCCAAAATTGTAAAATTCAACGTCTCCAAAACACAAGCGTGTCTCTTCACTGCAAAAAGGAGCCAGCTAACCTTGGTTCCTTCTTTCCGAAATGTATCACTGGAATACACAGAACACCTTAACTTGCAGAGGATTGACATATCCGCAAATTATGAACTTCGGGCAATTCATTGAGTCCAAAGTCAAAGCAGTTGCAAGGAAGCTAGGAGTCCTTGCAAAGTTGCGGCAATAATTCACGCCGGGAAAGATTACATTATATAAAGCGCAAGTCTGGTCTTTCATGGAGTATTGTTACCATAGAATAGAAAAGAATAGAATAGAATAACTCTTAATTCAATATACATTACATGTGTAATTCTTATTGAAAGTCATTTTCAACATATATGTGTTCGAGCTACAAAATGCCACCTAGCAGCTTTGGACTCAATGGCATTCTAAAAGGCTTATTGGTGACCCAAATTTTGTTGAAACCAATCTTACCAGCCTCGAACAGAACCGAAAAGTAAACAGCCTGTCGGTCTTATACAGGATGCATTTCGGAGAGTGTGCGCAGGAATTGCATAATTTTATTCCTTCCTCTCCCTTCCACCATCTGACTACCAGACGTTCGACCAGTCTCCACCCTTTTGTTAATGACTTATTACGCATTTGAACAAAACGGTTTGCTACGTTATTTATCAGGCGTATAGCAAAGGAGTGGAATAAGTTTATTTTTGTTATAGGATTAGGGCGACAAACGAGCACACAGTCCACCTGATGGTAAGTGGTTGCTGTGGCCTATAGACATCTACATTTATCCTCGATTACGAATCAAAATGCAGATGCGTTTTCACCCGTGTGGACTAAGATGGAATGCCTAAATTGATTTTCCAGTAAAAAGGGTTTCCGGTTCTCTACACTCATCATACGAAACACAGTAGCATTAAGCTGCTGTTTTACGCTGGTATTCTGCGAGAGCGTTGTCCCTTCCCCGGTCGAGCCAACCCATTCGTGTTACAACTATTCCAGAAATATATCTGCAGCATGGCTCTACCACGTATAAAAAGGGCCGGATGTCTTCAAACCAAGAGTGAATAGGCTTTCGTTAAAGGAATTTCAGTCAGGGCGGACGGCCTCAACTGAGATTAGTCATCGGGTGTAGCACAGGATTATAGTTCCCAAGTCTTAGCGCAAGCACAGATGCACTCTCTATTACCTCACTCTCATAGTCCGGTGAGACGGTAAACCGACACGGCTGGAGAGAGATCAGGCGTAGCACCAACGGCTTGACGTGTTTCTCAAGGCACGATTGTGAAACACCGCCAACTTCCTGACTCCGGGCAACTACTGAAAATTTACGGAAAACTCAATATCTGATTTTTTCATGTCTCGAGCCTGGCACTTCATGATCAACATTTGCGTTTACAACCACCGAGGCAGTCAAAAAAAAAGTATGCAGTTCACGCGCGGTAGAAGTGAAACCTTCAAATGAAATGAAACATAAAACATAAATATTTCATTCAAATATAACATAATTTTTCATTTTATAGCAAATGAATGTTACAATCTTTATTTTTAAACATGTATAGCCTAATGTTTTAGTATATTAATTGAATCAATAATATATTTTGTTTTGCCAACGGATAGCACTTAAGATGAACATGGATAGAATAAAGAGCATGTATAACGTCCATATCACACCGTTATCTATATTTCGGGAAATAACAACACATCTTCTGGTAGAGTATACCTCAAAACTTGAAAACGAGACTGTAAAACCAGTGCGTATTGCCAGTGATGACTTATGGAACTGAGACGTGGTCTTAGTAAGCTGAAGTGGCAATGGGCCGGTCATATAGCTCGAAGAACCGACAACCGATGGGAAAAAAAGGTTCTCGAGTGGCAGCCTCGTACCGGTATGTGGAGTGTAGGACGACCCCCCACTAGATGGAGTGACGATCTGATAAGACATGCAGGAAGTCGATGGATGCAGGTGACTTAGGACCGTGCTTTGTGACATTCCTTGTGGGAGACCTATGTTCAGCAGTGGACTTGTGAAGGGCTGTAATGATGATGATGATGATGATATATAATTAATCAAAGTATTAACCGTTGTTATCTATGCATTTTTGTCATCTCATAAATAGTTCATTGATCCCCTTACTAAAAAAAACCTTCTTTCGACTAAAATTGCTCTGTAGCAGCGCGTCATCTTAATTCCATAGATGGTCCATAAATTGTTAAGATATGAAATCTAGATATGAAAGATTTAAATTCTTGGACGTGATAATTTTATTTTTTTGATACATTTGTATTTTTTTTTTATTTTAAGAGTTCAAAGTTATATTATCCATTTTTAAAACACCGCACACGGAGGAGACCGAGATAATAGGATACACTTTATACTGATTCTCCCGCGTCTGAGCCGTGCGACATGACACCTCGATTATAGAGACGTTCGATTGTCATCGGGTGGCTAGGCATCGACTGCGTGCCGAGCTGTGTTGAATTGTAATTTTTCATTATCTCTTAAACTATGCATCCAAATAACATGCTATAAAGAGTTCATCTTCATTAAATTGTCTTGATGCTGAAGTAACTTTCAATCGTAAGGATACATACGAGTATGACATGCCTAAAAATAACGACCATAAATCACTTTTTAAATTTCAATATTATTTTTTCACAAAATACCTTACCTTATACCTTGGTTAAATATCATTATTATGTTCAAAACTTAAATAAATAAAGATTTTTCCTACATCAAGAAAAATGCGCGATAAGTGAAAGATCTATATTTTTGTAGAATATTGTATTTACGTATCACTAACCATTATGCCAGCGCATGCAGAAAAAGCTTTTTCTTCCGAATTGCTTTACAAAAATAAATATTTAGGCTTACTTAGAGGTGTAGCCTAAAGCTAGGTAGTCTATACTATTCTTGATGAATTTTGCTATCATATACAAATATAATTTATCAAATCGGACTGGTAGTTCTGGAGATTAGCTTGTTTTAACAAACAAAACCCTCTTCCGCTTTATAATATTAGTATAGATTTTATCTTATTTTCTCGCAAGTTAAATCATACGCTTGTCTCTTTTTGTGTCGCTTTTTTGTTTCATAACGTTTCAAATCACAACGATACTAAAGAAGTTTCACTCCAAAAAGGACATCGTTTTACGTCCATACAATATTCGCCTAAGAACAAACAGTGAAAAAAATACCCTTTTAAGTCCGAAATTACACATAATTGTATGTAAGAACAAGAACTTCTGACGGACACTTCTGAAAACTTAGATATTTGCAGTTATCATAGAGATTTTGAGGTTATGTTTTATGTTCATGAAACATTACTATGTTGTTGCCAATGTAAGCAGTTCAGTCTTAGCGTAGCATTTATACGGAAATTAAAACTTAGGTTGTGATTAGGTATTTATTTTATTCATACCTAATACAGTCAACATATACAGTCAATTTGGTTAAAGTCCCTGATTCAAGCCAGGTAGGTCGCTAAAAAGAGTATCGATATCCGTTGTTCAAGCCGTTATTCGTAATAATAATAATAATAATAATAATATAGTATAGGCGTAGGGAAGTGACGTCCCCATCGCCCGCTGACGTAACGGTTATGTGACAAAACTGCTACGTCAGCGCAGTCAGTCAGCACCTTGCCAAGAGGTGTGAGCGCCGTGCCTCGGCAGAATTGGAGGTGCTAATTTGGGCCCGCTTGTGCTTTTGGCCAAATCATGAAACGGTGCCGGGCCTGGGCGTCTCCCGTTAATTGACGCCCATTTCATGGATGATGGAAACAAATAGAGTGCGTATAGGGCCGCTGCCTGGGGGTCGCCGGGGCGCGTCTGGAGCTGGCGCTGGACGCGACAGCATGCGGGCCGCCAGCCGAGCGCGAGGTGCTGCACGACCATCTAGCAGCCCCTCGCATCCATCATCCCCACCAGCTGGCTTGGTGTTGGCAGGGTCTTCGCGGGCCCAGCAATCAGCACCCGCCACTGGTGGAGTACGCCGCATGCGTTGGTCAATGCAGATGAACAACAACGCATTGCGGGCGTATTTTAGGGCGAAAGGGGGAGAAATTGGAGGTTTTGCATATCGGGCTAGGATGCATCGACTTTTTGCTGAGCTGGAGCCATCTATAACCGTCACCGAGCAAAACCTGGCAGACCGAGTTCGGTATATCTTGCGCTCAAACATATTCGATAGCACCGAAACGAACGGCTACGACGTGAGGCTGTTCCCTCATCGGATGAAAATGCTACGGCTGAGGGTGCGGCGCCACAAGTTGCAGAGCAACCAGCACACGTGGATGCCGCCGTAAACCTTTCAATTGTGGTTGGTTCAGACGATGATGGAACAGTCTCCCAGGAACTAGAACTAGAAAAAATGAGGAGTACATTGGAAGAGGCTATTTTGGAAACGCGTAGTATGCCTCTCGAAAATCGACCGCGACTCCCGCGCATGCCCCTGAGCAAGCGTAATCGGGCTGTCGTGAGGGCTCTCAACCCAATGCTGGTGACCTATTTGGAAGCCAGCCGGGATCTTTGCGAGACGGACTCAATTCTTTTTGGCGCCGCACTGGCAGTTTGCCGCATTATTGGCGCCAAAGTTCCCACGGCTGGACGCGCTACTAGACAAAGTAACGCCATCCCAGCCTGGAGAAGAAGGATTGAGGACCGTATCGCAAAGGCAAGGG
>JAVANC010000012.1:34611119-34663173 GCA_033319125.1 Parnassius glacialis | reverse complement strand
GACTACCAACACAACACACAAAATATTTTTATATTAAGTTATTATTAGTAATAACTGTACTATCAGTTATACATAATAAAAATAAAAGTGATATGGCTAGAATAAGTCTCTTACAAAGAATTTCCTACAATAATACGTTATCTCAATCCTGGGTACTATGAAACAATTCCATTTCATGTTATGCCAACACTAGCTAAAATAAAATGTCACTGTTTTTTTTACTGGCTTTACGTCTCTGGTTTCTAGCCCTTCTGAGAATGTCGCTATGATACAAAAGCCCTGGAGCCATGCCAGAAATATACATTTATAGTATGCAAATATATAATAGAGATACAATAATCTAAAAACTCTCAATTATGTATTATGTATTAAGCTAACATCAAAAAACCACAGGAAGCATGACTTTTTCCAAGTGGCATAGGACATAACCTAAAATGGTTCAAATGTAAATATCTTTTTTCTGACGCCTTCTCAGGACGAAATTCTTTGACAGAGTTATTAAGGGACTTACGCTTAACATTTTAAGATATTTTTGGTATATAGACGCTACCATTTCTTCTCAACTAATTTTATGTATGAAAGTCTGCCATTGTTCTTTACATAATAATAGTCATTGGAAATTCTAGATAATAGCGGAAAACACGATTTAGAACCCATAACATGAACACGAAACGCAATTCACACGAAAAAATATACGATTATGGAAAAAAATTACAACTAACCAGAAAAATGACAATCCTTCTTCATTTTTACGAGAATTTGAAATACATCCATTGATGCAACCCTTTGTCATGTTGTTTTTGCTCAATTACCCTTTACTAATAAACAAAAAAAGCTCGAAAATAGTCAAAATTCACTGTAGCACTGAAAAATAACTCTGAACAAGGCTTAGATGATATACGAACTACCACAAATGAACGTCATCCTAAGATGGCTTCATGCTTCAAGATGGAGCTTGGTGAAATTATGAAAACTGTCAATAGAAAATTGAAGTCTAAGATATGTACTTATCTTTTTTTACATTTGAAAATCATGAAGTGTGAGAATGAGACAGATATTTTTTTGCTGGCAAGTTTCATGTTTGCATGATATTTATATAACCAAAAATATATATGCAATTTACTGCTTATCCTTTAGTTTTCTTATATCTATGGAAAAAATATTTGTGGGCTCTACAAAATTTGTGCGCCATACAAAACTTGTTCCGTGTAATTGGAACCTGCAGCTCTCAGCGCCGCTAACTCATTGCTAAGCCACTACGACACGGAGCTGTCCGAATGGGTAATGACTCATATACACAGCATAATTATATGTTAGTTTAGATTCATATAAGAAAATAATGAAATCTGGACCCGATAGATGCCGCTGTGGTGATGGTGGCACCTACCAGATGGAGTGATGACCAGCTAAGAAATGCAGGAAGTCAATAGATATGTACATTTCGCAGGATCTTAATCCTGCTATGTGGCAATCACTTGTGAAAGCCAATATTCAGAAGTGGACTTGTGAAGAGCTGTAACAATGATGCTGATGAACATCTAACAACCAAATCTATTAGAATTCCGCAAAGAATTGTTAAGCTATACAAATACATGTTTTTTATTACCTACAACTAAATGCTTATTAATGCTTCGGTGGTTTGGTCATGTAGAAAGATTGAATGAGAAAGAGAGTGACAAACAAATTTATGTTTCAGAAGTGAACGGCAGACTTGGGAAGGGATGCCCTAGACAAAAATTCATCGACCAAATCGGCGATACATTGAAAATGGGCACAGGAGTACCCTTAACCGACGAGCGTGTATGCGTAGATATATCGATGTAAAAAAGGCGAGAGAGGTGTGTCAAGATCGCGCCAAATGGAAGTCCGTAGTCTCTACCTACCCCTCTGGGTGACAGGCGTGAGTGTTTGTGTTTGTGTGTGTGTTTGTGTTTTATCACCTACAAATATTGTTTTAGGTCTGGATTTTTGCTCATGTGCAATTTATATTTACCACCTCCACCATACAAGAGAAACACTAAAGTAAATGTTACCATTACCGATAGAACCTATTAAAGTTAACTGCTTAATATAGGCATCCCCCATAGATTACTTCATGAGGGAATATCTGCCACAGATATTCCCATTATTATTTTTTTATTTTTAGTAGTTATTAGAAAGACCCTGCCGACCATTTCCTGATTTGTTTGTCTCAGTCGCCTCTTACTATATCCGCGGGATAATATGGGGTAGTGAATATTCACACGGTCAGTGTGAATGTATTTTTATTTAACTATAAAGTAGAAATAATTTCTTATAATGTTCGATACACTCTGAAGTTTTATTACAAAAAAGGGAAAAATGCGACTGAAGCCGCGAACAAAATTTGTGAGCTTGCTGGTTCTAGTACAATGTCAGTAAGAGTAGCATAAAATTGGTTCAAGCATTTTCAGTCCGGGAATTTTGTTGACAAAGATTCAGCTCGTCCTGGTTGTGGATAAAGTCGATGCCTTTATTTTAAAAAGTTGAGTAAGATCGGCATACAGCCGAAAAATTAGGGATTGATCACAAAACAGTTTTGAGTCATTTAAAAGAGTTTGACTGTATAAAGCTTGATGTTTAGGTAACACACGAGCTCACTGAAAGAAATCTAATTAATCGTGTACTCATTTGCGATTTTCTATTGAAATGTAATTAAACCGAACCATTTTTGGAAAGATTGATCCCTGGTGATTAAAAGTTGATGACCTACGGAATTAATTAGTAGGTACATAGTTTTTTTTCATTTAAAATTTCCATGTCTAAGCACGTGCCTTGTTTTCCTTAGAATTATCCGCCTCTGAGCTGCAGCATGGCTCTACTACGTATATACAATCATAAATAGCTTAATATTTTATAAACGCAATATCTTATTGCTTCATGATACATGTAGAACTTCATCCAAAATATAATATATGTTAAACTGACGCTTCAAATTCTGCTCACGTTTCGTGTGCATCATGTAGACGCTGTGAACAAATCTTCGACTTTCCTACGAAATATCATTTCTTTATCATTGTTTTCTATATTTTTATATCTTACTATCACAGTAAACTGGGAAATGGAATTTTTTCTAGAAATTTAGTTTTTACTTAAAATGTGTAGGTAATACCTACATATTTTTTATATAATAAGGCCGACAATCAATATACGTTATTTTGCTTAACTTATAAACTGATTTAAAAAAAAAGAAATTCTATATTCGACGTGGATGTGCGTGTGTTTTATGTAAGTCCACCGATATCCCTGGAACGGCAAAAGTAATATATATTTTTTAGTTGAATGGGCTATTTTTTCATCTAATTGATTATAAACTTAAAGAAATAAATCATGTCCAAGTCTGCAAAAAAGGGGATGGAGATTTTAATTTAACGATTTGAACAACATTGTAGTTATAACCACTTGGAATCGGTTTTTTAAAAGTGAGAAAGTTCTGTTCTATATTCAACTCGTGCGTTTATGTATGTTCGACGATTTCTCGGAACCGGCTGCATTTTTAGCTTAGTTTTTTTTTTAATTCAGCAGTTATCAGAAATTCCGCCGGTTCAGCTTCCCTCTCTAGTTTCTTACGACACCCACGGGATAATATAGGGTAGTAGACATTCTTATACCGCCACTAAATGGTTATAATCTGTTGCAATACAACTGAAAATATTATGTGTACTACATTTTTAACGGATAATTTTTGTATTTTGTTAAAAAAGTTACAACCTGTATACGTTCCACTGCTGGGCACAGGCCTCCCTTTATTCTGAGAGGCTTTTTATGCCAAGAATGTGTCCGCCACGCTGCCCCAATGCATGTTGGCGATCTTCACGTCTTCGAAATATTTTTTTTCTTATTTCTCAGACCCATGCAGGTTTCTTTACGACGTTTTGCTTCACCACCAAGCACGTGGTAAATCAGCAATTAAATTTGCAGCTAACAATTTCGGGATCGAACCCGGTTTGCCCGCAAACTGTGAAATTTACGGAGAGCGCTAACCAGCTGAACTACAACGGCTCGATGCAATAATGCTAATAAAACTTAGACAAATTTCAAACAATCATTTTGTTCCCCAAAGGAAAACATTAAAAGAGTTGAAATCCTAGAGTATTGTAAATGTAGCAAATTGCTCTAACTTTTTCTCTTGATTTAAGAAAATTCAAATTGTTCACAAACTAAGTCCACGAAATTTACCCGAGAATCAAAGGTTGAGAATTTGCAATTCAATGATTTAAATTAGATTTATTTTTTCATATAATGCGAAACAATTTTCCTATAAAATCTAAAAATATTTGTTGCCAGGATGACTTTTTTTCTTAGGTTTTAGGCCTAATTAAAAATATAGACTTGAGTAAAAAATATTCCAAAAAAATTTCTATCGTTTGCAAAAAAATAATAAGTATTTATGAAAAAAAATTGTATACGAAAATAAACTTAAAAAAAAGTAAAAACCGCCTTCAAACACTAAAATGAATGTTTAATTTTTAGGGTTTCGTACCCAAAGGGTAACGAACGGGACCCTATTACTAAGCCTCCGCTGTCTATCCGTCCGTCCGTCCGGCTGTCCGTCTGTCTGTCAGCGGGCTGTATCACATGAGCTGTAGTAGGTAGATAGTTGAAATTTTCACAGAATGTGTATTTCTGTTGCCAACGTTCTGTTGGAAACGTGTATTACGACGGTACGGAACCCTTCATACGTGAGTCCGACTCGCACTTGGCCGGTTATTTTTATTTTCACTTTGGAAGCCGATTTTTTTCTTTTTTAAGCAATTTTTTACTCTTTTGAGTGGATTAAAAATATCACAAATTCAAGGTAACAACTAGAGTGTTATATAAATAGTTACGCTAAAATTATCAACCCCTATTTTCCTCCCATAAATATGCATTTTTCTTAAAATTGATATGGGATCACTCCTGAAGACCTATTTAGTAAAATAAAATTGAAATATACATACAAATACACAGAAATATTAAAACTCAACAAAGAAAATCAAAATTAAATTCTTACTTACTTACTTACTTATCGTCACGCACAATCCCTGACGGGGTAGCCAGAGAGAACAGATCGCCAAGTGTCACGATCCTTACATACCTCTTTCGCTTCTTTCAGATTCATCATCTTCTTCATACATGCACGTCTAGGTATCCGAGTACTCATGACCCTCCCCTCTTCGAGCAATTTGCTCACATGGTCTTCGAAAGTTAGTCTCGGTCTACCTCGACACCTTTTAATATTAACTTTCGCGCTATATATTTTCTTCACCATTCGGTCTTCACTCATTCGCTCAACGTGCCCAAACCATCGAAGCACGCCTTTATCAATTTTTGTGATAAGGTCATCTTTCAAACCTGCCATATTGCGAATCTCTTCGTTTCGCTTTCGGTCAGCCATGGTGACGTCGCACATTTTACGAAGAGATCGCATCTCCACTGCATTCAACTTGCTTTTATGCTTCTTCTGGCATACCCAGGTTTCGCTGCCATATAACAAAGTCGGTACCAACACTGCGTTATGTATTGCAAGGCGTGCACTCTTCACTACGCCTTGCCTTTTGACTAACGCAGTCAGGGCACCATTGACTTTGTTCCGGCAGCGACACGCCTGTCCACATCTAAATCACATCTTCCATCCCGGCTAAAAGCACTCCCCAAGTATACAATTTCATTTACCTGTTCTAGACATTCCTGATTTACCCATATTTCACACTTCGTTCTCTCTTCGTCCCTTTCAAATACCAGAACCTTAGTTTTATTAGCATTCAAGCGGAGACCTTTAATTTCACATTCCTCTTTCATACACGTGACTAATGCCTGCAGTTCTGCCTCTGATGGTGCAATAAGCACTGCATCATCAGCATACAGCAGACAATTTACTTTAATGTCACCCAATTTCACACCCAAACAGCTATCTTTCAGTTTCTGTAAACAGCTGTCGAGATACAGTATGAACAGCCAGGAAGACATGACACAACCCTGTTTTACGCCCGTTTGGACGCTAAATATGGGTGACAGGTCATGCCCTACCCGCACACAGGCTTTACAGTCACAGTAAAGTGACTGCACAGCCCTTAGCAATCGACCATCCACACCATACCCCGGCAACAATTCCACATTTTCTTCCTTACAACCTTATCAAATGCTTTCTCAAGATCCACAAAAGCACAGAAAATCCTCTGGTTAGCAGCCAGAAGCTTTTCCGTGATCATGCGGAGAGAAAACATTTGATCCGTGCATCCTCTTCCAGGTCTAAATCCGCATTGTGCCTCCCATAGAAATCTTTCCGATTTCTCTTGCATCCTACGTGTCAAAACCTTCGAATAAACTTTACTTGCTAAACTGGTCAAGCTGATCGCCCAATAGCACCCGCAGTCAAAATGTGAACCTTTACCTTTATATAAAGGCACAATGACTGCGGATCGCCAATCATCCGGGACATCCCCCGTCCGCCAGCACAAATTGCACAGCAGATGAAAGCTGTCCCAGACGCGAGGCCCACCATACTTGACCATTTCAGCAGTAACTCTGTCTAGTCCCGCAGCCTTACCACATTTCAAACTTCGAATCGCATGTTCAATCTCTTTCATACTGATGACCTCAGTGTCATCGAGGTCCGGGTCTGGCGTACCAGTCTCGACGTCATCCCCGGATCCCTCACTAAGATCATCACACGCATACATTTCTCTATAAAATTCGCTCCATCGCTGCATGACGTCTGATTTTTCTGAGAGGACGTCATTAGTTCTCGAAAGCACTTTGTTCATTCTTAAGGCCGTCGCACCACTTCGGGTCCTTCCAACCTCTTTCCAGAAGAGTTTGGAGTTCTCCTTAAAGTTGTGCGACAACCTTTCGTCCGCTTCCATTCTACACCTTTCACGCACTTCCTCAATCAATGCTTTCGTGTGAACTTTCTGCAGCTTATATCTTTCTTTCATCTTCTCTCTCATATCCTTATCATTACTAGAGGCCAAGTAGTCTAACCATGCTTTCTTCTTCTTCTTTACAGCTTCTTTCACTTCATCATTCCACCATGCATCTCTTCTTTTACTACTGCCTCTTTTAATCGTTCCACACACTTCTTCCGCTGCACTTACCATTCCATCCCTAAGGTTCTGCCATGTTCTTTCAACACATTCTTTTCTGCCATCGATGTTGTCAAGCTTTTCGGCTACCCTCGCATGATATTTGTCCCTAGTATCCGCTTCCTGAAGCTTCCAGCTTCGGATGCGACAGACCGACTGTGGTTCTGTTACTGCCGTTTGGTAGCGCCAACCCGCGAACAGACCCCTAAATCTAGTAATCACTAGATAGTGATCCGTTCCCAGGTCAGCACCCCTGAACACTCGCGTATCCATCACCTGTTTTCGCAGTCGGTCATCCACCAGGAACAAATCGATCATACTTCTCTCATTCTTACTTTCTCTAGTATACATATGGATCTTCTTGTGATTAAACATAGTGTTTGTCACAAGAAGACCCTTTTCCTTGCATACCGCCAGTATAAGCTTGCCAGCATCATTAACCCTTTTATCGCCAAACTTTCCAAGCACCGACTCGTACCCTGGTCGAGCGGTACCAACCCATCCATTCAAATCACCACATACAACAATTCTTTCGTTTCCCCTAGCCAAATCTAGAACTTCTCTTACATTTTCCCAAAACTCCTCCAGCTCAGCCCTGGACGACGAAGCTACCGGCGCATAAACAGCCAAAAGGAATAACTTCGTCAGTCCCAATTTAAAGCGAACCCAGAGAAGTCTTGAGTTCACAACCTTATATTCAGTCATAACATCGACCAACCGAGACGACAGCAGCACCCCCACTCCCTGGCGGGCGCTCTCGCTCTCCGGGACTCCGGACCATAGAGCTAACGCCCCGCCAGGGAGCTCTTCAGTACCACTGCCCTTCCGTTTGGTCTCCGACATACACACGACATCTAATTCTCTTTCTTTCATTATTTCGATCAACTCATTCGTCTTATCTCTCATGCCTCCTCTAACATTCCACGTGCCAACTCTGCACTCTGTCCTCCACCTTCCGCCGTGTCGGGCTGTGCGTGACGGGTGGCGGTCCCCATCGCCGCTTTGTGCGCTGCATTCCACACCAACGGGGACGAGCTGGTGTGCGTCGCCTTGGGGGGACGCCCTAACCCTCGTTGACATGGGTGCGCAGCTAAGTAGAATTGCAGCCCTGAAAAGGGCTGGCAGGGGTCGCGACGAGCACGCTTCTACAGTAACCTTTATTAAATTCGGTTCATTAATAAAAGTTATGCCCGAACACACATTAAGAAAATATATACAGATGAATACATAACTTCCCATTGCAGTAACATTTACTCTTGACT
This sequence comes from Parnassius glacialis, assembly GCA_033319125.1. NCBI lineage: Eukaryota > Metazoa > Arthropoda > Insecta > Lepidoptera > Papilionidae > Parnassius > Parnassius glacialis. The sequence goes on along the minus strand of JAVANC010000012.1, from coordinate 34,654,829 downwards.
TAAAATCTGATGAATGTAGACATTTCATCGAATTGAAAGGGATTGAACTCAGTACTACTGTTTGCATGCATAATGGTGCCGCTTCTTCACAATACATCAAATTTCAATTAGACCAGGGGAACATCATGGGGAAGTAAATGAATTTAGAGATATTCAGGAAATACGATACGTACGTGTTTAAAGACATGATATTGTGAAATAAGAAAATTATGTAAGATTTTTTCTTGTTGTAAATTCTCTATGATGTTTTCGATTTTGTTTATTTTATACAACAGTAAAGGTGACAAACAACCACAAAGCCCACGTTGGGTTAAGTAAATACTGCGGTTAATAGTCCAACATCTGTCCTCAGACGAGTCTTCAGTCGCCATAATTTAGGTCTAAGATGAATAGAATAGAATGCTTAATATATTATTTTAAGATATAAATGTATAAGAATATTATCATTCAATATAGATTACAATTCTTATTGAAAGTCATTTTTTTAACTTTACCACTGACATAATGTTTCGTTACCATTAAAAGGGTATCCAGCTCTCGCCACTATGAATACGGAACACAGCAGCGTTACTTTGCAATTATTATTTATTTTTCGATAACGTGCTTTTACTGTAGTCGAGCAGAACTATTTTTGTTCTGGAGCCGTAACCCGTATCTTCTGAGGTGGACCGAAGTTTTTAATTTTAGTTCTTGTCAAAAAGATGCCGGTAAACAGCAGATGACCATCTTCTGTTTAATTTTTCCTTTGTCGCCTAATACGACACCTATGGGATAATAAAGGGTTGTGGATTATTTAACATCGCCAAAACACGGTGACTAGCTTAACCTATTAACCTTTTAATTTCATATTTGCAAATTATCTTTTTGAAATTTAATACACTTTTTATTTTTAAAAAATATTTGCATGCTTAGACATATGAGTAATAGATTTTTTAATTTTTAACGGCTCCGTGGGGCAGTGGCTTAACAATGATACAGCTCTGCGGGCCGCGGGCTCGAATCCCACAAGGGACAAGTAATTGTATGGCCTACAAATAATTATTCCGGATCTGGATTTTTGTACTTGTGCAACTTATGTATGTAAGCTGCCCCCACGATATAGAAAAAGTCATAGTCTGGAATAACGTGTTTAAACATTTAAAAAAAATGTGGTTTCTATCGATTCCTGATATATTTCAAAATAGTGAAAAGCTTAGGTCTGCGTATATCTAACCCCTTAAAACTTGATCTGGAATGATGCCAGTACATGTAGGAAAATTGTTGCACATCGGGAACATTTTGACTTGTGTGCTGAATTTAACACTGCCTTCAATCGTAAACATGTGCTATGCATAATTCAAATTGTTGATGCTAACATCATGAACGTGCAAATTTTCACCTTGTGTGAATGTTTGGTATAGAGAAATTCTGTATCTAGTAAATACATGTGTATTTTAGTTGGCTAAAATGGTATATTACAGTTCGCAGATATATTTCTTTGATATTTTATTGTGTTGTAGTGCTTTGTAATTTAAAAATTACCATTCATACAATAAAATAAAACTGACATTACATTTATGCGAAAAATAACATAAACACTCACGTTTGTCACTCAGAGAAGCAGGCAGAGACTACGGACATCCGTTTGGCACGATCCTGACACATCTCTCACGCCTCTTTTATGTCCATTCACAAGTTCCTAAGCACATATGCTCGTCGATTAAGGGTACTTTTAATTTGACCCATCTTTAATATATCGCCACTTTCGTCGATAAACTTCCGGTTGGAGTGTCTCTTTCCGATTTTATCACTCACTTCTTCAAACGTAAATTCGCTATGTCAATCGTTACTCAAAGTCTATGTCCGGGGTTTCTCTGGTGGATAAAATTTCTGACACAGCCAAGATTACTAACATAGCCTTCCGTATTTGTAAACCAAAGTGGCAATGTGCTGGTTACATCTACCTCAGAAGTGATAACCGGTGGAGAACACGTGTAATGCAATATGAGCTGGGATGCGCGCGTACTGTACTGTTGTACTGTTATGTTGGGCGCTGGCAGAATAACAGTGTTGTAGGCAACAGCAACATTTATGCTGAGCTAGAGCCCATTCGTTACTACACTTTGTAATTCTTATCATTTCTGTATGTGTCTTTTAACTTTATTGGTGGTAATGAATAAATGTTTATTATTATTATTATAATGTGGAGTGGAAATTGCGTCTAGGCAAACATAGTGCGGGACGTCTTCTGACTAGATTGAGCGTTGATCTGTGCAATTTGACTGGTAGGAACTGGTAGCGTGTAGCCGAAAACCGGGCTAAGTGGCGCACCTTGTGAGAGGCCTATGTTCAGGAGTGGACTACCTCAGTCTGATGATGATACTCTATCCTCGTTCATTTTTTTCTACACACACATCTTACAAAACATACTTTCCTCTTATTGTGAAACTGAACGAAATTTAAATTGATAAAATAAAAATAAGTACACATCTTAAATACCACGTTACATATTTTGTATTATCATTTACATAATGTAAAAAATGTTTTTTTTTTACTTATTTTACGTATTCTGTCTTGAGCCAAATCCTCTATAAAGGATGAAAACTCAAAGCAAAATCAAATTCCGTAAGACTATAAGCTTTGTGATACTCTATATATTTATTTCCAAGCAAATAAAAGAATAAAGATCAAAAGATAAGTCAGAACATGATATTTTTTACTGTACGCAATATCGATTTTTATATAATATGAAAGAGTAGAATTTTATAGACTGATTTTTTTATTCAATATTAATGATTACATAATACTTAATGAAAGTATTTTTTTTATTTACCACTGTTTCGGAAAATACCTCTGTCCTGGGAAGATGTGTACCTATCTGTCAGGGTTTACAGAGGACTGCCCCGTGCCTTAATTATCAGCGATGTGGTTTTTTCGCAAATAATGGCTGCAAAGTCGTCAACTTAGCATTCTGCAAACATCGCTGATGCACTACTGAAACGAGGGAATCTGAACAACATCCTGAACACATTATTATATAGGGTGTCCAGCGACTTAATCCAAAGATAGAATCTGCGAGCCAGCATATTTACTATTACTGAGAGAGCCCTACTACGTTCATATCGATAAATTTAAAGAAATAAATATATTAACTTTAGCCTCTCAGTATATTTACGAAAATTTAATGTATGTTCACAAAAACAAAGATAGTTTTAGTAAAAAAAAGTGATACCCATTCTGTAAACACTAGGAACAAACACAAGCTAGTGATGACAGTTTCTCGACTCCACAGAGTCTGTAATTCATTCTTGGGGCAATGTATATGCTATTACAACAAAGTCCCGGAAAGTGTACAGGTTCTCTCTATTAGCAAGTTTAAATGTTTTATTAAGCTGAAACTCTATAAAAAGGGTTATTATAGTATAAATGAATACATGGTTGATAATAACCCATGGGAATGAGGTGGTCGCTTCCAAGCAGTTTCTAAAATAAATTTTGTAAATAGATCGTAATCATTTATATTGTAAAATTTATTTTTAAAAAAAGTCCCGCTGGTTTTCTTGCTGGTTCTTCCCAGGGCAAAGGGTTTTTTTTCGAACCAGTGATAAAGTAAAAATGACTTTCAATAAGAATTACACATGTAATGTATATTGAATAAAAATTATTCTATTCTATTCTATTCCATTTCTATATCAGCATCGTCTTTAAGGTCATCAGTAATTATATGTCCCAGATATTTAAATTTGGATACACGTTGAATGTTCACGCCGTTCAGGGTAATGTTACTGGCTTTATCGGGACATTAACCAGCGGCCTTAAAAACCATGCAATCTGTTTTTTAAATATTGTATATGAGCCCGTGATCAGCAGCATATTTCTCACAAACCCTTAGCATCTCGTTAAGACCCCCGCAGTTGGACAGAGCAGTATACCGTGATCAGCGCAATTTATATTGATGGTACTTTGTCCGTCAATACAGCATCCGACACGAATACTACTCAACCTGACAATGAGATCATTAATGTATATATGTGAAAGTGTGTGGGGGACGTCAAGCCTCCCTGTCTTATCCCACTCTCCAACACACATTATTCTGCGAGAGATTCGGCCAATTTTACACAATTAGTCTGGTTGGCATACCAGAACTTAAATATATTTAACAATTCAACCCGTAGCCCCTGTCCTCTAGATTTGCCCATAATATGCTGTAATACACTAAGTCAAACGCCGTTTACAGATCTAGGAAACAGCCATACACCTATGTCCCGCGATTAGTATAGTATTGGACAGTGTGTTTTAGATACAATCGCACACTCAGTAGATAGCCTAGACCGAAACTCAAACTGTGCATCATGTATATTAGCAATTTTTTTCTAGGTACGAATTAAGCACACCATCCAGCACCTTAGCAATCGTCTTTGCCAATGAGATTGGACAATAATTTTTCTTGTCTAAGACGTCACTAGTTCTATTCTTCACAATGCACCACAGTTGTTTTAACATTTCTTGTAGTAAATCATCATGTCCAGGAGACTTGCCACCAGTCATATTTTTAAATGTATTTAGCAATTTTTCTGCTATAACATGCACTAGTTTATTTTCTCTCTGACACATATGCTTGTTAAAAGTTGGAAACGACTGGCCACTGGACTTGGCCCAGTGGTGAGTTGACTTTAAAATGAGCCCTAAACATTGCTGTAATATGAGCAGGTTCATTCTTCCCCTCCACACTTGTTAGCAAAACAGACTTAACATCTAGCTTTCTTGTTACTTTCTTGGACAAAGGTCCAATTTAAGTTGATCTTAATTTCGTTGGCATCATTTTAGTCGACTTTTGAATATAGACGTAATTTGTACATCTGCTCATAGATTCTACCAGACTAAGTCCGATTATTTAGCAACCACACCATAGTGAATGCAAACGAAACTTTTATGGAAAATTGTATTTTTTAAACTGAAGGGTAAATCTGTAGATATTTAAGGAATTAGAGGTATTTGTATCATTTGTCCAACTGCTCGCCCAGTCAAAACTATAGGAAATATGATATTATTTCTAAGAAATAAAACTTGAAGCCTAGTTCCGTTACATAGACTTGGTGGCCTCTCTCGGTTTCTCTCGGATCTCAACGGGGAGACGCCCTACACTTCACCTACCGGTACGAGGCTGCCACTCGAGAACCTATTTTCCGCATCGGTTGTCGGTTCTTCGGGCTATATGGACGGCCCATTGCCACTTTAATTTACTAATCCGTTGAGCTATGTCCGCCGCTCTGGTTCTACTAGAGAAACCCCGAACATAGCCCTCTCCATAGCACGCTGAGCGACATTGGGCGTCCTTATAAGGCCATCAGTGAAGTACCACGTCTCAGATCCATAAGTCATCACTGGGAACACGCACTGGTTGTACAATCTCGTTTTCAGGTTTTGAGGTATGTCTAACGAGAAGATGTGTCGTTGTTTCCCGAACGCTGCCCAGCCGAGTTGAATCCGTCGATTGACCTCTCGGTCGAAGTTGAACTTACCTAGTTGAACAATTTGTCCCAGTTAAACATACTCTTCAACAACTTCGAACTTAGTGCTCCCAACAACTACCGGCATAGGTGTGACATGGACATTAAACATGATCTTTGTTTTGCCTATGTTCATCTTAAGACCTATGCGTTGGGAGACACTATTGAGGTCTATAAGCTTAATTCTTTGGTCCTCAAGCGATTCTGCTATAAGGACTATATCGTCGGCAAATCGAAGGTGAGTGATGTACTCTCCATTGATTTTTTTGATGTTACCATGGTCGCCACTGTACCAGGAATAGCGGGGCCGCCGGGGACTGGGGTATTTTCTTAACTTTCATAATGGAGGGATATTTGCTATAGTTTCCACGCTTGACAAGTGGGTTAGCAACCGCAGTTGTTTTATTGTAATTTTTCTGTTATTAGGAAGATGCTGCTAAAAAAGAATTTTTCAAATTGGACTGATAGTTCGAGAGATTGGCGCGTTTTAAGAAACAAAAAGAACTCTTCCTGTTTATTATATTAGTATAGATTTAAATATTTTAATATATTGCTTAATAATAAATATTTTGATGTATACGTGTATAATATACACATTTTAATATTTATTACTTTAGCTTTAGCTTGGACGTGAAAGGCCGCACTAGAAACTGACTTATTGATATGAAATTAATTTTTATTGGTAAATATGGACAATCAGCATGGTTAATTAATTCAAATAAGTGAGGCTTAAACGTATTACTACGCCTATTTATAGGTGACGGAAGATTATATTATACTTGCGAGGATTATTGATGCATATCGATTAATTCGATAGATGCAGGTAGCTCAGGACCATGCCTTGTTATGATGAAGTTAATGATGATGAAAATTTCTTGATAATTTAAGTTACTGGCGCTTTTTTCGTAATTTAAGATATTAGTAGACTTTTTTTTATATGTTCTAATTCTATCGATTAGACTTGTTTAACCCATGTCATGCACTTTTGACGCTGCTTCATATCGCTGGTCTCGATATTTTGTCACTGGTATATGGAGGTTTGCCGTAGGCCATATTCGAAATTTTTGCGTGTAAGAATCTGCAATTATTGTGTTCGCAGCGGAATCGAAAACTATTTCACTAGAAACGAATCAGTAAGCTAGTGTGGTAATGGACCCACCATATAGCTCGACAAACAGACAACATATTGAGAAGGAAAGTTTTAAAGCTCATCATGTGATGGAGTGACGACCTGGTCAGACATGTATGTAGTCGATAGATGCAGGTAGTCGATAGATGCAGGTAGTTGATAAATGCATGCATTTGTGGCATTATTTGGGATATTCCTTTGTTTTATATAAGATTTGTAAATTACTGTAATGATGATAATGCTATTTTTCTGGTCATTTCAGTACTTAGATCGTATGTTATTTACAGCGAGAAAGGAGGTGATGAATTCTCTTAAGCTGCTACTACAGGCCAACGGAATTTTACACATACAGGTGGCAGTGAAAAACAAACCAAAGATGGGCAGCAAGCTTTCTAATAACAACTGAAAATAATTGAGATATTTATCACAAAGCGTAGAGAGCTGTCATTTGCAGCGTAGTGCGGTGTTATTGAAATAAGACTCCATTTTCAGTGATTTCAAATCAAAAATAAGTCTTAGATACATACGTACTGCTTGCACAGGCCTGCTCTTATTTCTAGAAGGGTTTTACGTGATAGAGCCGTTCAAAAGCTATACTATGGTTGTTGCACGTATAGGTCTGCTCGACCGACGAAGGAGCACGCGCTTACATAATACACGCATTAAGCTACTAATATATTAGTTTAATGCTGCTCTGTTTTTTATGGTGATTGTATAGAACTGGATCTGGATTTTTACTGGAATCCATCTTAGTATTCAGAGATAACAACACATATGCAATTTGATTCTCAACCGAGGATAGATATAGATATGTATACCGGCTACAGCATTCACTTACTAATTAGACTGTATGCTGGTTCGTTACCTTCAGTCAATAAAAAAAATTGTGCGCCGCGCTGATCCTGCACTATTAGCGGACTTCACATGTCCTTCACATATTTTTATTCATTCATACATATTAGACATACAGTTTTTCTTACGACATATTCCTTCTTCACTAAGCACGTGGCTAATCAGCACTTAAAATTGCAATTAACAATTTAAATAGTGCCGGGATCGAACCCGAATTACTTGCACACTGTGATATTTACAGCGAGGGTGTAGTACCCTAACTAATGTACCTAACTGAATATTTTCCTGACCAATATCCTTGAATTTATTTGGACACAAATCTTAACTATTAAATTTATTTTACCAATAAAAAGCTACATTATCCCATAACGTATCCAAAGTTTTGAGTCAAACACTTTGGCCTACTTTCATTCTATGTTTTATTAAATACTTTCATTTTATATACAGCTAAGGAATGAAAGTCTGTGTTTTCTGATATAGCTATAGCCTGGTGGTCTTTCAGTTAAGAGTGAATAGGTTACTTCTAGGTAAACGTGCTCCATCGTCGACCGCATTATCGCTTGCCGTCAGGTGAGAGTGGTCAAACGTGAGCTGCATACTATATCTGCATACTATAATGGTGTTAGTTTCTGGTAGCAGCTATATTCATTCTCAGAAGATGTCATTCGAAACAGACTAATTGCCCATGAAAAAAAAAAAACTCTGTTTTCAGATGCCCGCTGACGACAAAGTTTATGGTACTGGGACCTGGGAATTATTTATTGTGCAGGCAAACAATACTTTAAAAGCGAATAGAAGAAGGTATAGGTAAGTCTGTCGGTATCGGAATATGTGGATGTAAGCAAACTGTCAGGCTACAAGCCCAGTGAGCATGGTTGCAACAATCACATTATCTTTTAGTTTTTTTTTTAAGTCTAATACCATTGTACATATGTTTATAGGATAAGGGTGACAAACGAGCACACAGTGCACCTGATGGTAAGTGGTTGCTGCGGCCCATAGAATCTACGAGTACATCTATCCTCGATTACAAATCAAAATGCAGATGCGTTGTCACCTGTGAGGACTAAGATGGAATGCTTCATTTCCAGTACAAAGGGTCTCCGGTTCTCTACACTCACCATACGAAACGCAGCAACGTTAAGCTGCTATTTTACGCTGGTAATCTGTGAAAGCGTGGTCCTTCCCCGGTCGATACTATTAATATAGCTGCAGCATGGCTCTACCACGTACATAATGGATGGGCTTAAATTGTTTCAATAGTATAATAGGGGTACCTATTTTTAACTTCAATATTTTCAATATCGGGATATATCGCATCCATATGATACTGTAGACTGTGTACACCGTGACCTATTTTTTTATTCAATACTATTTATTAGAAAATAGGGAACACTATTTCTTTACATAAATAAAGCCTATATTCACTGATAATGTAGTTTAGATTTTTTTTATAGGAGAGGGGGCAAACGAGCATGCGGCCCACCTGATGGTAAGTGACTACCGCCGCCCATGAACAACTGCAACACCAGGGAGGGAATTGCAGATGCGTTGCCGGCCTTTTAAAAAGGAGTACGCTTCTTTTCTTGAAGGTCCCTAAGTCGTATCGGTCCGGAAAAATCGCTGATGGTAATCGATTCCACAAGGAAGTCGTGCGAGGAAGAAAACATCTTCTAAGAATACCAACGTAAAATAGCAACTTTACGCTGGTGTGTTTCGTATGGTGAGTGTAGAGAACCGGACACCCTTTTTACTGGAAATGAGGCATTCCATCTTAGTCCTCACAGGTGACAACGTATCTGCATTTTGATTTTTAAGAGAGGATAGATGTAGATGTCTATGGGCCGCAGCAACCACTTAGCACCAGGTGGACTGTGTGCTCGTTTTTCACCCTTATCCTATAAATATGGAAGCATTTTTATTCTTAATCAAGGGTACATGTATAGTGTGTACAGCATCCACTTACCCTAAGGTGGATTGTGTGCTCGTTTATAATCTTTATTCTATAAAAGTCACTTTCAGCTTTTTACTACGAGTAGATAGCGCTGATACTTGTCACACACGTACGAAATATTTGGGTAGAGACAAATCCGCCGCGCTATCTCTAATGCATGTTCATTGCCTTCGTTAGATTTAATTTACTTTCTGGCTTTCACCATCGGACAGCCTGACGGTCGGTTAGCCTACGCCTCTTTATATTCAATGTACCTCGCATCCGAATCAAAATATTTGCTTCGTCGTTTGTAATGTGTTCTGAAGGGATAGAATAATTTGACATTTGTCTTTTCATCCGATCACAATGTGGGTGTCTTCAAAGCACGTGTGAATAGGTTCTTATTAGGCGTAGTTTGGGCGCTTTACAATCTTTATTCTACATTCGGATACGTATCAGTTGGGATAGTAGTTTAGTATTGGTATGAACCTACCGGTGCTACACGTTGGTTATTGAGTTTTGATGTATTTTTTACTTTCCATATGTTTTTAACTCTGTATCCTAGTATTATCTTAGGTCTTTCACATCTGGCAGGAGTTGTTAATTCAAGTTAAAACAAGTGACTGCTTTTCAATTTAGATGCAACTATTTTTGTGACTCTATCAAATGATAAATATATTTCAAAAATGATATGAATATTCAAATACGTTGTCACCCCTAAGAACTTAGATAATGTGGAAATGCGTCATTATTCTACGATAGTACGCTGGTTATTTTATGAAATTACTATGTGGTCCTTTCTCGGATGGCGCTGATACATTCTTTGACATAATATATTTCCTACAATTTTTTTATATAGTACTAAATTTTATCTTCGAGTGCTATCAAGTTGCGCATTAAGATATTATATATATATATATATATATATATATATATATATATATATATATATATATATTTATATATATATATATATGTGTGTGTGTGTGTGTGTATATTTGTCTTTGCATGCAAAAGCCACTCCGCTTAATTCCTGGCTAACATCAATTTTCTACGTAATGGTGGTCTGGAAAAAAATAATAGCTGCTAAAGCGGTGCATAGACAAAATTTATCGGTTTCTATGTCTTAGAATAAGAAGCTATTATATAAAACAAATTGATCTGTTAATTTTTTCAATGTCGGTATTTACTTTTTAGTTAAAAAAGTTTATATGTTAAAACATTAACATTTAATTAAAAAATTAAATGTAAATGTATTTACCTGGACTAAGCAATTTAATACTCAAAGTAATCTCAAAGGCCAAATAATCAGCTATTGAGTTTTTCCGTCAAAAGATTCTCAGTAGCTGCCCGGAGTCAGGAAGTTGGCGGTGTCTCACTCCCATGCCTCGGAAAGCACGTAAAGCCGTTGGTCCTGAGCCTGCTTTCTCTCCAGTCGTGTTGGTTTACCGTCCCATCGGATGAGATTGCAACTGTGCATGCGTATGCATACTCGTACATTTGGGCACTATGATCCTCTCTTGATCAGCTTTCAATCGCAGCAGACTGAATTAAAAATTAGTAAAATTACAAATTCAATCAGTATTTTAGTATATAAAATTCAAATGCAGAAAATTTCCTGAAAAATGAGTAGACGGCAACACCACTGAGTAACTAATATTGATCTACGGACCAAAACGCTGAAGTGACAATGGTTTTGCCAAATGTCTTAAAAAAATGATAATTAATTGTGAAGAAAGATGATCTAATTGCTGCTGGAAATTTGCGCCTCTTCGCTCTGATGAGCCATGATCCAGAGAATCGATGAATGCCAGGTCAGAAACGGTAGTCACACTGAAGATTCACTGGCTTTACATAGCTGCATTATGAATGGGTCGGCTCGACCGGTTTATGACCACAATTTATGCGTAAAACTGCAGAATAATGCTGCTTTGTTTCGTATGGTGAAACTCTTTTTACTTGTTACGACTCATTGCATCTTGGTCCTCAATGCCTTCTGCATTTAATTTTAATAGATGATTGATGTAGATGTCTAATGTCTATGGTCCATGGCATCTATTTACCAACAGTTGGACTATGAGCTCTTTTGTCATCCTTATATTATAAAAAACGTGGTTCTAGCCAAGTGCACTTCTATACAGCCCATTGCTGTAGTTATGATGGTAAAAGGTTTATTAAATTAAGACTTAGGTTAGTACTTATATTCATAGTTAAATACTTTAAATTTATCATTTAGGCAAATAAATAATTTTGTGTACTCCATTTCAAAGGATTTGAAGAAATTAAATTCATTAAAGTAAAACAATTGGAGTTTCAGAAGCAACGAGCCGATTGATAAATTGCAAACAACTGTGGGGCTCCAACTTGATGAATAGATGTCGCGTGTTGATGATATTCGAATAGGACAGATTTTGATTGATATATTGTTTTAAAATGAATATGCATATTATTTAAAAGACTATAAGCAATAAATTTACTCAAAATTTAAATTGTAAGAATTAATAACTGATTTTATTATAAAAAGCAAACTATTGTATCAACCGGAAAGCACTAATCATAAGATTTCGGTCGGTGACTCTAGAACTCTATGATGATGTGATGGCACATTATTATTGTTATTAATAAATAATAATTAAATTAAATTAAAAAAAAATTTAAACATTTAAAATATCATTTATATAAGCACTTAAATAATTAGTATGCGTTAATAAGCATAGTTAAATATATTAATTTCGAATATTAAATATTATAGTACAGTAAAGGCATAATATTGTGTTTAAAAACCCTTTGATTTATTAAAACTGTGCTTAACATTTTCAAAACGGATAGAATAATAGAAGTACAAGACGTTTATATTGCAATAATAAAAAGAGAAAGTGAAGTGAAATAGCTATAGGGCTTAAAATGAATTACTTTCAAAACTGCTCTTTGTGCCCTTTCAATTTGCAGAAAATAATTCTTAAACATTCCTCCCTATGACGTTATGCAGTATGTAATTATTGAATGGCATATGCGAGATAAGTTACTTTAAGTAACTTAAAGTCAGTAGCAGCTCTTAGAGTTTAAAAACATGTATTAATTTACGGATCCTTTTGGTGAGTATTTCAACACGTTATTTCCAGGAAATTGTTGAATCAATTATGCTGTAGCCATTGCATAACACGTCCAAGTTTATTTTATACGTTACGTGTTAATTGATCCCAAAATGAATACTAAGGCTGTATCATCTGCAAAAGCAAACAATTTTCCTTTAACTAATTTTAGGTTACACAAATCATTTACATATATAAAAAATAAGCCTTCCCTGGGGAACGCCATAAGATATATATTGAGAGTCACTAAACACATCGTAAATTTTTACACATTGGGTTTTACTTTTTAGATATTTAACAAATAAATAAAAAGCGGTTACCCTTATCCCTATTCTTTCCAACTTATTCAACAATAACGAGACAGAGACAATATGAGATGCTTTAGCCAAGTCCAAAACACTGCTAGACATTGGTTTTTTTATTCAAATAGCGTAACTACATGTAATGTTAAGTCATTAATAGCATTTTCGGTTGACTTTCCGCAGGTAAAGCCGTATTTATTATTGGAAATAATAATCTTTTATTTATTAATTGCTCTAGTACTTTCGATAATGACGGCAATGTAGAAATTGATCTATAATTACTGATACTGGGTCTGTCTCCAGATTTATAAATTGGTTTAACGAGAGCTGTCTTGAAACAGTCAGGAAATATGCCTTCTCTGAAACTTCTATTAATTATATGTGTAATTGGAAGTAAGAGAACATTTTCAGCACCTTAGTAGGTAAATCGTCTATTCCAGTTGCTGGACTGTTTTATGTTCAGTAATAGTATTTTACACTTAAAAAATCAGTATCAGTCAACAAAAATGAGTTAACAATAGAACAGTACATTTCCTTCGGGATATACTGAATATCTATAGCAATCTTCTCTGCTAAGCTTTTTCCTACATTCACAAAGTAAGTACTTACTTGATTTTTTGAGAGATTTGGATTTTCTGCAAGATAAAGCAACTCACCATTATTGTAGTGTGCTTTTAAGTTTAATTTGGCAACAGATCTAATTAAATCCCACGTTTTTTTTTATATTCTCTCCAGCTTTTATAAATTTATCTTCGACCTTTATTAAAATTTTATTGCAAAAATTTCTGTACTGCTTATAGGTAATATTTATTGCATTATTTTCAAGAAACTTTTACATTAGGCATGAAGTTTATCACGAATTCTTATGCATCGTAACAATGGCGCATATATAAATTTTATTTTAGTGTGTTTATTCACAACATTCATAATTTTAGAATCTAATAGTTTTGTAGCTTCATTACTATCCCCACATTCCAAAATATGGCTTAAATCTTTATTTTCTAAATCAGTAGCTATACAATTAAAATCTATAATTTTCTGTGATAGTGAAGATTTTGATATTTGATTTATTTTATTATGATTATTATGATTTTATTATGATATTTGATTTATTTTATTAAAAATAGTAGTATAATAATCCGTTATAGTTGTACGAATAACAGCTGTTGAAGTTTTTAGTTCCGATTTTAACATTATGTAATCTAAACAGCTCTGTTCGCGGGTAGTGATCACACGAACCGGGAAAAATCCATAAAAGCTAAAAGATTTTGATAATCGTTAGAATGCATATTCATTTCTAAGATATTCATAATTATCTCTAGTTAGATATATATTTTTGTATTTTCTATAGTTATAGTTCTCTATAGTATTACTAAGGGAGTGAAGAAAGTTATCTATGTTCCGATGAGACGGTGGGTCATAAATAACTATTATACAAGTCTGATTTGGCAATTTAACAATTAAACAGTTTGCATAAAGAAATTGTGGTTCTATTATATCAGCAGTTATTGAGTCTTTGACGTATATTACAACTCCTTCAGTTTGAGTTTTATGTTCTAAAGTATGACAGCATTTATAGCGCTTAAGAGCCGGCGGATCCGAGTAACCTTTTAACCAACACTCCGTAAGTACTGTTATATCTACGTTTGAGTTCAGACTTGGTAATAGTACCTCTATATACATAAATTTATGTTACAAAATTACTTCAAATATTTTGGGATAAAACTATTATGTCGTTGTTCTGAGGTAGGAAAGTTTTAATTTCTTTAACACTGCAGATGCACGAGCTAGCCGAATGATATGTATCAGTGCTATTTGAGACATCTTCATTTGGCGTGAATTGGCCGGTATTTATTTAAGGACTTTCTCCATGAAACTTACATATTATTTAAAAAAAAACAAGAAGGTATGATCAGTTTTAACCAGATTCGGGTCAATAAGCATCTGCATCATGCATTGAGTGAGAAGTAATACTCCATACAAAACCGAACTTGCGCTTTATATAGAATCGGTTTATTGGCTCCTTTTTGCAGTGAAGAGACACGCTTGTGTTTTGGTGGCGTTGAATTTTACAATATCGGCATCGTCCTATTTAGAGACTGTCTGTCAGTGTGAGTGAGATTCACACGCTCAGCCATAGCTCTTATTTTTCTGACTGGATTTGATCCCCACTGGCCGGAGCATTTGGTTGATAACTCTTCACAACTGTGCTGTATATATTCAAATTCAAATTTTTTATGTAGTTCGTTATAATAACATGTAATTGGTTCCTTGTAAACAACTATGGGTGAAATTTATATTTAGATAACGTTTGTCTTTCCAAGTTCCTCTCGATAGGTCCCTGAGAGTACTATATATTTTCTCTAACGCCGAACTTCACTGTTCAGAAGTAGTAGTAAGTAAAATGCGATGAAATCGGTTAAATGTGTTACATTCCAACTAAACATTTAGGAAATACTTTTAAAAATATAGATATAAGAAAATCTTTTCTTTCATTGTTTTATTCTGATCTTGGCGACTAATCTACGTTTTTAAAGGGCAGCTAATTATAGATGTGGAAGATTTCGTTAGAAGCTTTTATAACCTCCACTACAACTTATCAGAGGTGACTTCAATATCGAAAAATATGTTATGTCACTCTTATTATATACAAAAATATTTAACGATACCTATGATTAAATTTAAAATTATACAGCGTGGAAAATTGTATTAACTTTAAGGGAAGTACTTAAACGGAGGCACGAGATGGATATGAAATAGCACTTTTGAATTTTTACACGAAGGTAATAAAACGATCTATCGTGATATTATATTTCCTTTTGTTGGCATTTTATTTCTTATTTTATGTTATTTTCATCCATACTTCGCCTTCTTATTCTTACATTTTAAAGCTATAAAAACCGTGGTGTAATTGAAAACACTTTTATTGATATTTCGTATTATAGGTACATCTGACGTCCAGTAATGGATTATATAATAATAAAGCTCTGGCACTGGCCTAGCACATTGGCGCAGAGAAACTTCTGATTTAAAATTATGTTTTATTATGAAAAAAAATCAAAGTTCTTAGATAATTAAAACATAAACGAATCTCTCTCTGTTACAAATGTACTAAATGCATTTAAATTTTATTTATTGTGAAATATTCCAAAAACAAAATTTGATACATACTTGACCAAGCTTATTATTTTTATAATCACAGGTTTTTATTATAATATTTTGTCGCTTAAAGTTCGTAGGATTTATATATAAATATACTTACGGGAGGCCAAGTGTAGGACGTCCCGCCACTAGACGGAGTGACGACCTGGTAAGACATGCAGGGAGTCAATGGATGCAGGTGGCTTGTGACAGTGCTTTGTGGCATTCCCTGGAGGCCTATGTTGAGCAGTGGACTTGTGAAGGGCTGTAATGATGACAATGATTAAAGTATAAAAACATTCCAAATGACAAATCAAACTTTGTTAAAATAAGTAGATTCAATATAATGATAAGAACATTCGATTGCCGAGCGAAAGTTCGGTTAATTCCATAAAGTTTGTTTTATAGATTAACTTAGAGTCATGTGTTACATAGTTATGGGCTATAAAATACGAACAAGTCTTATATTTTATATATTTTTATATATAGTGAAGATGATGATACGTCTTGGACTTGATGGAGTAATCTCAAGGTGTACTTCAGTGAATGCTACTGGAACTCCTCGAAGAGTAGAAATAGGTGTGCCAAGTTTGGCCTCGTTGTGTTAGTTATTATGAGACCTTACCTCTGGGCTTGATAGAATGACCTGAAAGTGTACTTCGGTGAATGCTACTAGAACTTCTCGATGAGCAGGACCAGGTGTGCCGAGTTTGGTACTGGAACTCTTTGACAAATAGAAATATAATTTCCTTTTTTTTAATTGTCACGATATTATGAGCATTATGAGTCGTGCATTTTAGATTTTCCAAGCTTTTTTTAAATTGAAATTTTACATAAAATTATCGGAAAATTTGAAGTATAGTAATAATTATAAGGTTTTTAGTGAAATTTGTGAGTAATTAAACTACTTTAATAAATTACGTATAATCATGTTATACGTAATTTTTAATGCGCTTAAGGCATGCACAATTGGATTTAGCAATAGTTTTTATAGTTTATTATATATGCGACCCGAACTGGGTGTTTCGGCTGGATATGATCTATTATTGCGGCGTTACTTTGATTTATAATTAAAAGAAAGCCAAACACCATTTATTTTATCAATTATTCGTTTTATTTAAAGTAATCTCAAGCTCTTTGGATATCCGAGATACCTTCTGGCAGACAGATATTTTTTTTAAATGGTTACTTTTTTATAGGATAAGGGTGACCACCGAGCACACAATCCATCTGATGGTAAGTGGTTGCTGCGGCCCATAGACATCTACATCTATCCTCTATTACAAATCAAAATGCAGATGCGTTGTCACCCGTGAGGACTAAGATGGAATGCCTCATTTCCAGTAAAAATGGCCTCCGGCCACCTGCATTCACCAAGCGAAACGCAGAGGTAAACCTCTACTTCACGCTGGTATTCTGTGAGGTCGTGGTACCACCCTGGTTCGAGCCGGCCCATCCGTGCAACAGCAAAAGCTGCCGCGTGGCTCCACCACTGTTGAGTATATAATAGCATGTAAATATGATGAAAAGATGATGAGCTAAATAGAAACTACTTATTACAATATTACAGACAGACACTAATTTTATTTAAAATATTTTATGCACTGTTTTAGTTTAATAAGAGTAAAAGAGAATGTGGAAGCTTTATACAAGTATTTCGCAATGCACACCCCAAGCATGGTGTTCACCTGCAGTAGCACACAGAGCAAATAACGCGACATTTAGTACTACCGACGAATGCACATATTGCGAGACGCTTATTTATAAGTATTTTGCGATATGCTAAATGCTAGTAGCATACGTCTGGTACTACGAGTGTCAATCCGTCCACCAAGCGATGACTTATGTTTATCAATGGACTAAACGAGCTGATAATGATGCTGATGGTTAAAAGTCTGTGTAATTCCAATTAATTTAATTGTAAATCTTTAACAAATCTAATTTTATTATTTAAAAAAAATACTAAATAATATTCGTTAGAATATCGATGCTTGGGTTTTCACGCAATATCTAGTTCAGCTTAATTATTATTATATAATTAATTTAATTAATAAATAAAACTTATGTTATTGCGACTACACACTAACCAAGACTTGGAAACGAGCGGTTAGGGTTGTCATTAATAACATTAGGTTATCTTGTCTAGCAACTACTTCAATTACACACCTTCTCCACTTACCAACTAATATAACTCACTGTTGCGTAAGTTATAGCCCTAATTAAATAAAATATTTTGATAAACTATGTAAAATTAGACTTTGAACTTATATGTAAATAAACCTATATCTTATATTAAGTAATTATTTTTAAATACTAAGATCGATAAACGAGGACATAATCCACCTGATGGAAGTGGATGCTTCTGCCCATAGACATCCATATCTGCCTTCGATTAAGAATCAAAATGCAAATGCGCTGTCAGCCCTGAGGGCTAAGATGCAGTGCCTAGTTTCCAGTAGAAAGGATCTCCGGTCCACAACACTCATAATACGAAACGCAGCAACATTTACATAACAAATTCGATACCGGTCGAAACCAAAATTAATATTTACAGAAAATTTGAAAAGTACAACACGGCAGATTAATTTCTCCATAGGCCTTTCAGATGTGAGAGGAGGCCTATATCCAGCAGTTGTAGAACAGCCTACTGATGGCATACGCCCTCTTTCCTCTTAGTTGCACCAAGAGGAAAGAGGAAGTCAGTAGGTTAGGAAAGGCTATTAAGAAATTATCTACTGTATATAATAATAGGCCGGGTAAAAAGTTTCTTCGTAATTTATTTACAAATTCAGGACATTTTTTTAGAAGTTTAATTAAATATAATTATTATACATATTGTTCGATAACTTGTTGCCATGTTGTAGGTAGTGACATAATTCCTTTGCTGTAAAAGTCTTGGGATTTTTGATCAAATATATACGACAAGTAGTTTTGTCAGTCCTGTCTTGATATTAACCTAACTGACTTTATCCGTATGAGGACAACCAGAGTGAGCTGCATCTTTGACATCAAAAATTTAACCAAATTTGTGCTTCTTTTACTGACACTGTATTAGGTCTATGAACATCACAATTTTTTTCGCGGCTTGAGTCGAATATTACCCATTTTGTATAAAACTTCAGAATGTATCGAATTTCTTCGTTAGATTCACTCAATTTAGCGGACAGAAAAACAATTGAAAAATAGCGGGGAAGTGTTATTTACTTTTTATTTTTTTTTAATATCCTATACGTATTGATATTAAAACCGGCCAGAGTAACAACAGTACAACCAAAGAGATTTTTCTTCAATTTTATACAAACAAAATACGATGAAACTTTTTCCACGACCTATTATATAAACTAATAATATAATATTACATATATTATTTTAAACGTGGTATAGGCACGCTGCAGCTATATTATGATTGTAGCACGAATGCTTTGCCCTTACAGAATACCAGCGTAAAATAGCAGCATGATGCTGCTGTGTTCCGTATGGTGAGTGTAGAGTACCGGAGACCCTTCTTGCTGAAATCAAAGGATTCCATCTTAGTCCTCAGGTAGTGAGAATGAATCAGCATTTTGATTCTTAAACAAGGAAATATGTGTGGGCCACAGCATCCACTTACCATTAAATGCACAGTGTTGCTGTTTGTCACCATTATTCTATTAAAAATATATTAAATATCCGACGGGGTAAATGAGGTTAAAAATCTTTTTATCCCTCTTCCTGAATAATATCATAAAAGAGTACACACTGGTTACCGTGTGTGTGTGTGTGATATAGATCACTAACTACATTAGCAAGCCTTCCCGTTATTAACGTCGAACCCACGCTCATACTTGTTTACAAGTCATTAGGCGAGATATTATCACAACCTATGCTTTATTATTTTGCTAAAATAAATACATTTATATATATATATATATATATGTGTGTGTGTGTGTAATCAACACGTCGAAATAAAGTATGTTTGTATTTACAAATACTTCATTACTTGATTTGATTTAATTAGCTAATTTTAACGTCTGGATGTTTTAGCATAAAATTCTAACATTATAAATAACGGTTTCTTATATTTACGCGAACACTACACGTTGAATAAAATTATTCCTACGGATGCGTTTAATTTACTCATTTTAATTCCTGACGTTTCGAGTGATTTACAGCAACCCATGGTCACAAGGGGAATGAGATGTTTGAAGTCCTAATGTCCCATTTAGTCCGGCTACCTTAATATTTAAAAAAATAATATTCAAAAACTGAATGTTAACTGTGACGGGGAATGAGGTTTTAATGTAACAAGTTACACGTCATTGAGATTGTGATATTCCCTAGTCCACAAATAGTTAGTGACTTGTAAACAGTGAGGGTAAACTACGCGCCTAGTTAATGACGGGAGGCTGTCTCGCGCAGCTCCTTCTGATATTACGCGCCTCCCCTAACCATACCGCGTAACAACTCGTTACTAATGTGTTCAAAGGGAAATCCTTATTGAAATTTGTTTTCTATAAGATTATTAAAAAGTAATTTTTCAGCCTACAACGGCTGGTCGTATTGTTTGATTTAAATTGCAGTAAACCCATATTACACGCGTACTATAAAATTCGCGAAAACCGACTCTCCTCTGAGCTATCATGGCAAAAATATTAATCGAAGGAAATTCATATTTAACGCATAATGCAAAGCAAATAATAGATAAGAGATGTCTTCAAGAGACCTTGAGTCTTTGCCGAAGAGTCTGATAGTTTCTGAGCACATTTAGAAGAATACCAAAGTCGAAACGATGTTGATTTAGACAATTTTATGGTAGATAGTATAGGTCGCAAAAGGGGGCTATAGGAAATACCAAAAAGTCTTATAGCTACCGACAGCTGGCAGTATAACTATCTTATTAATGGCGTTAAAATTTAATCTTCTTGCACCTCCAACGCGGCAGCCCTTACCGTTTTAGTAATTTAATTACTAAAACGGTAAGGGCTGCCGCGTTGGAGGTGCAAGATGTTTATCACTGGGTTCGCTAATCCAAGGGTGATGATTAAAACCTCCCTAATGTGGGAAAGAAGAAAGAAAGTACATGTTTATTTATTATTGCAACTACTTTTACAAAAAAATAAAACTGTAACAAAGTCACCGCAGCGCTGATATTCTCTCGGAGCCACATAAGTCCAGAAGTGAAGGAGGGACTCGTCTAGAAGTTGGGGGTTTAATTGCTGGTGAACTCATGGAGGAGGTTGATAAGCCACATCATGTTTGCTTCTTATTCAAGGGATATCGAATACTTTAAGGATAATTTAACGATGCCCTTACAAACGACTTTGTTGTCCGACACCCTTACAGGTTACAGTTACGACCATTACCGAGACATTTTGTGACTTGCGTTCCAAATCAATCGTTAAAACTTCGACGTGCGATTTTATGTGACTCCATATTTTGCCTATAAACGTTACGTCAGAATTTACTACGCTTTTGCCATGGTTTATAAAAAAATAATGTAGTGACGGTGTACGAATATCCACAACCACTTATCATCCTGTGGCTGTCGTAAGAGGCGACTGAGGGAAACAAATCAGGAGAAGGGCAGTAGTATCTTCCTAATAAAACGTCCAATAGTCTAGACTGTAGGTTTAATACTAACTCTCTCTTATTCTATCCTACATATATATAAGCACACACTACAATATATTTTTTAGTTGAATGGGCTATTTTTTCATCTAATTGATTATAAACTTAAAGAAATAAATCATGTCCAAGTCTGCAAAAAAAGGGGATGGAGATTTTAATTTAACGATTTGAACAACATTGTAGTTATAACCACTTGCAATCGGTTTTTTAAAAGTGAGAAAGTTCTGTTCTATATTCAACTCGTGCGTTTATGTATGTTCGACGATTTCTCGGAACCGGCTGCATTTTAGCTTAGTTTTTTTTTTAATTCAGCAGTTATCAGAAATTCCGCCGGTTCAGCTTCCCTCTCTAGCTTCTTACGACACCCACGGGATAATATAGGGTAGTAGACATTCTTATACCGCCACTAAATGGTTATAATCTGTTACAATACAACTGAAAATATTATGTGTACTACATTTTTAACGGATAATTTTTGTATTTTGTTAAAAAAGTTATAACCTGTATACGTTCCACTGCTGGGCACAGGCCTCCCTTTATTTCTGAGAGGCTTTTTATGCCAAGAATGTGTCCGCCACGCTGCCCCAATGCATGTTGGCGATCTTCACGTCTTCGAAATATTTTTTTTCTTATTTCTCAGACATGCAGGTTTCTTTACGACGTTTTGCTTCACCACCAAGCACGTGGTAAATCAGCACTTAAATTTGCAGCTAACAATTTCGGGATCGAACCCGGTTTGCCCGCAAACTGTGAAATTTACGGAGAGCGCTAACCAGCTGAACTACAACGGCTCGATGCAATAATGCCAATAAAACTTAGACAAATTTCAAACAATCATTTTGTTCCCCAAAGGAAAACATTAAAAGAGTTGAAATCCTAGAGTATTGTAAATGTAGCAAATTGCTCTAACTTTTTCTCTTGATTTAAGAAAATTCAAATTGTTCACAAACTAAGTCCACGAAAATTTACCCGAGAATCAAAGGTTGAGAATTTGCAATTCAATGATTTAAATTAGATTTATTTTTTCATATAATGCGAAACAATTTTCCTATAAAATCTAAAAATATTTGTTGCCAGGAAGACTTTTTTTCTTAGGTTTTAGGCCTAATTAAAAATATAGACTTGAGTAAAAAATATTCCAAAAAAAATTTCTATCGTTTGCAAAAAATAATAAGCATTTATGAAAAAAACTTGTATACGAAAATAAACTTAAAAAAAGTAAAAACCGCCTTCAAACACTAAAATGAATGTTTAATTTTTAGGGTTTCGTACCCAAAGGGTAACGAACGGGACCCTATTACTAAGCCTCCGCTGTCTATCCGTCCGTCCGTCCGGCTGTCCGTCTGTCTGTCAGCGGGCTGTATCACATGAGCTGTAGTAGGTAGATAGTTGAAATTTTCACAGAATGTGTATTTCTGTTGCCAACGTTCTGTTGGAATCGTGTATTACGACGGTACGGAACCCTTCATACGTGAGTCCGACTCGCACTTGGCCGGTTATTTTTATTTTCACTTTGGAAGCCGATTTTTTTCTTTTTTAAGCAATTTTTTACTCTTTTGAGTGGATTAAAAATATCACAAATTCAAGGTAACAACTAGAGTGTTATATAAATAGTTACGCTAAAATTATCAACCCCTATTTTCCTCCCATAAATATGCATTTTTCTTAAAATTGATATGGGATCACTCCTGAAGACCTATTTAGTAAAATAAAATTGAAATATACATACAAATACACAGAAATATTAAAACTCAACAATGAAAATCAAAATTAAATTCTTACTTACTTACTTACTTATCGTCACGCACAATCCCTGACGGGGTAGCCAGAGAGAACAGATCGCCAAGTGTCACGATCCTTACATACCTCTTTCACTTCTTTCAGATTCATCATCTTCTTCATACATGCACGTCTAGGTATCCGACTACTCTTGACCCTCCCCTCTTCGAGCAATTTGCTCACATGGTCTTCGAAAGTTAGTCTCGGTCTACCTCGACACCTTTTAATATTAACTTTCGCGCTATATATTTTCTTCACCATTCGGTCTTCACTCATTCGCTCAACGTGCCCAAACCATCGAAGCACGCCCTTATCAATTTTTGTGATAAGGTCATCTTTCAAACCTGCCATATTGCGAATCTCTTCGTTTCGCTTTCGGTTAGCCATGGTGACGCCGCACATTTTACGAAGAGATCGCATCTCCACTGCATTCAACTTGCTTTTATGCTTCTTCTGGCATACCCAGGTTTCGCTGCCATATAACAAAGTCGGTACCAACACTGCGTTATGTATTGCAAGGCGTGCACTCTTCACTACGCCTTGCCTTTTGACTAACGCAGTCAGGGCACCATTGACTTTGTTCCCGGCAGCGACACGCCTGTCCACATCTAAATCACATCTTCCATCCCGGCTAAAAGCATTCCCCAAGTATACAATTTCATTTACCTGTTCTAGACATTCCTGATTTACCCATATTTCACACTTCGTTCTCTCTTCGTCCCTTTCAAATACCAGAACCTTAGTTTTATTAGCATTCAAGCGGAGACCTTTAATTTCACATTCCTCTTTCATACACGTGACTAATGCCTGCAGTTCTGCCTCTGATGGTGCAATAAGCACTGCATCATCAGCATACAGCAGACAATTTACTTTAATGTCACCCAATTTCACACCCAAACAGCTATCTTTCAGTTTCTGTAAACAGCTGTCGAGATACAGTATGAACAGCCAGGAAGACATGACACAACCCTGTTTTACGCCCGTTTGGACGCTAAACATGGGTGACAGGTCATGCCCTACCCGCACACAGGCTTTACAGTCACAGTAAAGTGACTGCACAGCCCTTAGCAATCGACCATCCACACCATACCCCGGCAACAATTCCCACATTTTCTTCCTTACAACCTTATCAAATGCTTTCTCAAGATCCACAAAAGCACAGAAAATCCTCTGGTTAGCAGCCAGAAGCTTTTCCGTGATCATGCGGAGAGAAAACATTTGATCCGTGCATCCTCTTCCAGTTCTAAATCCGCATTGTGCCTCCCATAGAAATCTTTCCGATTTCTCTTGCATCCTACGTGTCAAAACCTTCGAATAAACTTTACTTGCTAAACTGGTCAAGCTGATCGCCCGATAGCACCCGCAGTCAAAATGTGAACCTTTACCTTTATATAAAGGCACAATGACTGCGGATCGCCAATCATCCGGGACATCCCCCGTCCGCCAGCACAAATTGCACAGCAGATGAAAGCTGTCCCAGACGCGAGGCCCACCATACTTGACCATTTCAGCAGTAACTCTGTCTAGTCCCGCAGCCTTACCACATTTCAAACTTCGAATCGCATGTTCAATCTCTTTCATACTGATGACCTCAGTGTCATCGAGGTCCGGGTCTGGCGTACCAGTCTCGACGTCATCCCCGGATCCCTCACTAAGATCATCACACGCATACATTTCTCTATAAAATTCGCTCCATTGCTGCATGACGTCCGATTTTTCTGTGAGGACGTCATTAGTTCTCGAAAGCACTTTGTTCATTCTTAAGGCCGTCGCACCACTTCGGGTCCTTCCAACCTCTTTCCAGAAGAGTTTGGAGTTCTCCTTAAAGTTGTGCGACAACCTTTCGTCCGCTTCCATTCTACACCTTTCACGCACTTCCTCAATCAATGCTTTCGTGTGAACTTTCTGCAGCTTATATCTTTCTTTCATCTTCTCTCTCATATCCTTATCATTACTAGAGGCCAAGTAGTCTAACCATGCTTTCTTCTTCTTCTTTACAGCTTCTTTCACTTCATCATTCCACCATGCATCTCTTCTTTTACTACTGCCTCTTTTAATCGTTCCACACACTTCTTCCGCTGCACTTACCATTCCATCCCTAAGGTTCTGCCATGTTCTTTCAACACATTCTTTTCTGCCATCGATGTTGTCAAGCTTTTCGGCTACCCTCGCATGATATTTGTCCCTAGTATCCGCTTCCTGAAGCTTCCAGCTTCGGATGCGACAGACCGACTGTGGTTCTGTTACTGCCGTCCGGTAGCGCCAACCCGCGAACAGACCCCTAAATCTAGTAATCACTAGATAGTGATCCGTTCCCAGGTCAGCACCCCTGAACACTCGCGTATCCATCACCTGTTTTCGCAGTCGGTCATCCACCAGGAACAAATCGATCATACTTCTCTCATTCTTACTTTCTCTAGTATACATATGGATCTTCTTGTGATTAAACATAGTGTTTGTCACAAGAAGACCCTTTTCCTTGCATACCGCCAGTATAAGCTTGCCAGCATCATTAACCCTTTTATCGCCAAACTTTCCAAGCACCGACTCGTACCCTGGTCGAGCGGTACCAACCCATCCATTCAAATCACCACATACAACAATTCTTTCGTTTCCCCTAGCCAAATCTAGAACTTCTCTTACATTTTCCCAAAACTCCTCCAGCTCAGCCCTGGACGACGAAGCTACCGGCGCATAAACAGCCAAAAGGAATAACTTCGTCAGTCCCAATTTAAAGCGAACCCAGAGAAGTCTTGAGTTCACAACCTTATATTCAGTCATAACATCGACCAACCGAGACGACAGCAGCACCCCCACTCCCTGGCGGGCGCTCTCGCTCTCCGGGACTCCGGACCATAGAGCTAACGCTCCGCCAGGGAGCTCTTCAGTACCACTGCCCTTCCGTTTGGTCTCCGACATACACACGACATCTAATTCTCTTTCTTTCATTATTTCGATCAACTCATTCGTCTTATCTCTCATGCCTCCTCTAACATTCCACGTGCCAACTCTGCACTCTGTCCTCCACCTTCCGCCGTGTCGGGCTGTGCGTGACGGGTGGCGGTCCCCATCGCCGCTTTGCGCGCTGCATTCCACACCAACGGGGACGAGCTGGTGTGCGTCGCCTTGGGGGGACGCCCTAACCCTCGTTGACATGGGTGCGCAGCTAAGTAGAATTGCAGCCCTGAAAAGGGCTGGCAGGGGTCGCGACGAGCACGCTTCTACAGTGACCTTTATTAAATTCGGTTCATTAATAAAAGTTATGCCCGAACACACATTAAGAAAATATATACAGATGAATACATAACTTCCCATTGCAGTAACATTAATCTTGACTTAAAATCTGATGAATGTAGACATTTCATCGAATTGAAAGGGATTGAACTCAGTACTACTGTTTGCATGCATAATGGTGCCGCTTCTTTTACAATACATCAAATTTCAATTAGACCAGGGGAACATCATCGGGAAGTAAATGAATTTAGAGATATTCAGGAAATACGATACGTACGTGTTTAAAGACATGATATTGTGAAATAAGAAAATTATGTAAGATTTTTTCTTGTTGTAAATTCTCTATGATGTTTTCGATTTTGTTTATTTTATACAACAGTAAAGGTGACAAACAACCACAAAGCCCACGTTGGGTTAAGTAAATACTGCGGTTAATAGTCCAACATCTGTCCTCAGACGAGTCTTCAGTCGCCATAATTTAGGTCTAAGATGAATAGAATAGAATGCTTAATATATTATTTTAAGATATAAATGTATAAGAATATTATCATTCAATATAGATTACAATTCTTATTGAAAGTCATTTTTTTAACTTTACCACTGACATAATGTTTCGTTACCATTAAAAGGGTATCCAGCTCTCGCCACTATGAATACGGAACACAGCAGCGTTACTTTGCAATTATTATTTATTTTTCGATAACGTGCTTTTACTGTAGTCGAGCAGAACTATTTTTGTTCTGGAGCCGTAACCCGTATCTTCTGAGGTGGACCGAAGTTTTTAATTTTAGTTCTTTTCAGAAAGATGCCGGTAAACAGTAGATGACTATCTTCTGTTTAATTTTTCCTTTGTCGCCTAATACGACACCCATGGGATAATAAAGTGTAGTGGATTATTTAACATCGCCAATACACGGTGACTAGCTCAACTATTAACCTTTTAATTTTATATTTGCAAATTATCTTTTTGAAATTTAATACACTTTTTATTTTTGAAAAATATTTGCATGCTTAGACATGTGAGTAATAGATTTTTTAATTTTTAACGGCTCCGTGGGGCAGTGGCTTAACAATGATTTACAGCTCTGAGGGCCGCGGGCTCGAATCCCGCAAGGGACAAGTAATTGTATGGCCTACAAATAATTATTCCGGATCTGGACTTTTGTCCTTGTGCAATTTATGTATGTAAACTGCCTCAACGATATAGAAAAAGTCATAGTCTGGAATAACGTGTTTAAACATTTAAAAAAAATGTGGTTTCTATCGATTCCTGATATATTTCAAAATAGTGAAAAGCTTAGGTCGGCGTATATCTAACCCCTTAAAACTTGATCTGGAATGATGCCAGTACATGTAGGAAAATTGTTGCACATCGGGAACATTTTGACATGTGTGCTGAATTTAACACTGTCTTCAATCGTAAACATGTGCTATGCATAATTCAAATTGTTGATGCTGACATCATGAACGTGCAAATTTTCACCTTGTGTGAATGTTTGGCATAGAGAAATTCTGTATCTAGTAAATACATGTGTATTTTAGTTGGCTAAAATGGTATATTACAGTTCGCAGATATATTTCTTTGATATTTAGTTGTGTTGTAGTGCTGTGTAATTTAAAAATTACTATTCATACAATAAAATAAAACTGACATTACATTTATGCGAAAAATAACATAAACACTCACGTTTGTCACTCAGAGAAGCAGGCAGAGACTACGGACATGCGTTTGGCACGATCCTGACACATCTCTCTCGCCTCTTTTATATCCATTCACAAGTACCTAAGCACAAATGCTCGTCGATTAAGGGTACTTTTAATTTGACCCATCTTTAATATATCGCCACTTTCGTCGATAAACTTCCGGTTGGAGTGTCTCTTTCCGATTTTATCACTCACTTCTTCAAACGTAAATTCGCTATGTTAATCGTTACTCAAAGTCTATGTCCGGGGTTTCTCTGGTGGATAAAATTTCTGACACAGCCAAGATTACTAACATAGCCTTCCGTATTTGTAAACCGAAGTGGCAATGTGCTGGTTACATCTACCTCAGAAGTGACAACCGGTGGAGAACACGTGTAATGCAATATGAGCTGGGATGCGCGCGTACTGTACTGTTCGTATGTTGGGCGCTGGCAGAATTACATTGTTGTAGGCAACAGCAACATTTATGCTGAGCTAGAGCCCATTCGTTACTACACTTTGTAATTCTTATCATTTCTGTATGTGTCTTTTAACTTTATTGGTGGTAATGAATAAATGTTTATTATTATTATTATAATGTGGAGTGGAAAATTGCGTCTAGGCAAACATAGTGCGGGACGTCTTCTGACTAGATTGAGCGTTGATCTGTGCAATTTGACTGGTAGGAACTGGTAGCGTGTAGCCGAAAACCGGGCTAAGTGGCGCACCTTGTGAGAGGCCTATGTTCAGGAGTGGACTACCTCAGTCTGATGATGATACTCTATCCTCGTTCATTTTTTTCTACACACACATCTTACAAAACATACTTTCCTCTTATTGTGAAACTGAACGAAATTTAAACGTCACTATGATAAAATAAAAATAAGTACACATCTTAAATACCACGTTACATATTTTGTATTATCATTTACATAATGTAAAAAATTTTTTTTTTTTACTTATTTTACGTATTCTGTCTTGAGCCAAATCCTCTATAAAGGATGAAAACTCAAAGCAAAATCAAATTCCGTAAGACTATAAGCTTTGTGATACTCTATATATTTATTTCCAAGCAAATAAAAGAATAAAGATCAAAAGATAAGTCAGAACATGATATTTTTTACTGTACGCAATATCGATTTTTATATAATATGAAAGAGTAGAATTTTATAGACTGATTTTTTTATTCAATATTAATGATTACATAATACTTAATGAAAGTATTTTTTTTATTTACCACTGTTTCGGAAAATACCTCTGTCCTGGGAAGATGTGTACCTATCTGTCAGGGTTTACAGAGGATTGCCCCGTGCCTTAATTATCAGCGATGTGGTTTTTTCGCAAATAATGGCTGCAAAGTCGTCACCTTAGCATTCTGCAAACATCGCTGATGCACTACTGAAACGAGGGAATCTGAACAACATCCTGAACACATTATTATATAGGGTGTCCAGCGACTTAATCCAAAGATAGAATCTGCGAGCCAGCATATTTACTATTACTGAGAGAGCCCTACTACGTTCATATCGATAAATTTAAAGAAATAAATATATTAACTTTAGCCTCTCAGTATATTTACGAAAATTTAATGTATGTTTACAAAAACAAAGATAGTTTTAGTAAAAAAAGTGATATCCATTCTGTAAACACTAGGAACAAACACAAGCTAGTGATGACACTTTCTCGACTCCACAGAGTCTGTAATTCATTCTTGGGGCAATGTATAATACGCTATTACAACAAAGTCCCGGAAAGTGTACAGGTTCTCTCTATTACCAAGTTTAAATGTTTTATTAAGCTGAAACTGTATAAAAAGGGTTATTATAGTATAAATGAATACATGGTTGATAATAACCCATGGGAATGAGGTGGTCGCTTCCAAGCAGTTTCTAAAATAAATTTTGTAAATAGATCGTAATCATTTATATTGTAAAATTTATTTTTAAAAAAAGTCCCGCTGGATTTCTTGCTGGTTCTTCCCAGGGCAGAGGGTTTTTTTCGAACCAGTGATAAAGTAAAAATGACTTTCAATAAGAATTACACATGTAATGTATATTGAATAAAAATTATTCTATTCTATTCTATTCCATTTCTATATCAGCATCGTCTTTAAGGTCATCAGTAATTATATGTCCCAGATATTTAAATTTGGATACACGTTGAATGTTCACGCCGTTCAGGGTAATGTTACTGGCTTTATCGGGACATTAACCAGCGGCCTTAAAAACCATGCAATCTGTTTTTTAAATAATGTATATGAGCCCGTGATTAGCAGCATATTTCTCACAAACCCTTAGCATCTCGTTAAGACCCCCGCAGTTGGACAGAGCAGTATACCGTGATCAGCGCAATTTATATTGATGGTGCTTTGTCCGTCAATACAGCATCCGACACGAATACTACTCAACCTGACAATGAGATCATTAATGTATATATGTGAAAGTGTGTGGGGGACGTCAAGCCTCCCTGTCTTATCCCACTCTCCAACACACATTATTCTGCGAGAGATTCGGCCAATTTTACACAATTAGTCTGGTTGGCGTACCAGAACTTAAATATATTTAACAATTCAACCCGTAGCCCCTGTCCTCTAGATTTGCCCATAATATGCTGTAATACACTAAGTCAAACGCCGTTTACAGATCTAGGAAACAGCCATACACCTATGTCCCGCGATTAGTATAGTATTGGACAGTGTGTTTTAGATACAATCGCACACTCAGTAGATAGCCTAGACCGAAACTCAAACTGTGCATCTATACACGATGCACAGTTTGAGTTTCGGTCTAGGCTATCTACTGAGTGTGCGATTGTATCTAAATTAATAATTTAATAATAATTAATTAGCAATTTTTTTCTAGGTAAGAATTAAGCACACCATCCATCACCTTAGCAATCGTCTTTGCCAATGAGATTGGACAATAATTTTTCTTGTCTAAGACGTCACTAGTTCTATTCTTCACAATGCACCACAGTTGTTTTAACATTTCTTGTAGTAAATCATCGTGTCCAGGAGACTTGCCACCAGTCATATTTTTAAATGTATTTAGCAATTTTTCTGCTATAACATGCACTAGTTTATTTTCTCTCTGACACATATGCTTGTTAAAAGTTGGAAACGACTGGCCACTGGACTTGGCCCAGTGGTGAGTGGACTTTAAAATGAGCCCTAAACATTTCTGTAATATGAGCAGGTTCATTCTTCCCCTCCACACTTGTTAGCAAAACAGACTTAACATCTAGCTTTCTTGTTACTTTCTTGGACAAAGGTCCAATTTAAGTTGATCTTAATTTCGTTGGCATCATTTTAGTCGACTTTTGAATATAGACGTAATTTGTACATCTGCTCATAGATTCTACCAGACTAAGTCCGATTATTTAGCAACCACACCATAGTGACTGCAAACGAAACTTTTATGGAAAATTGTATTTTTTAAACTGAAGGGTAAATCTGTAGATATTTAAGGAATTAGAGGTATTTGTATCATTTGTCCAACTGCTCGCCCAGTCAAAACTATAGGAAATATGATATTATTTCTAAGAAATAAAACTTGAAGCCTAGTTCCGTTACATAGACTTGGTGGCCTCTCTCGGTTTCTCTCGGATCTCAACGGGGAGACGCCCTACACTTCACCTACCGGTACGAGGCTGCCACTCGAGAACCTATTTTCCGCATCGGTTGTCGGTTCTTCGGGCTATATGGACGGCCCATTGCCACTTTAATTTACTAATCCGTTGAGCTATGTCCGCCGCTCTGGTTCTACTAGAGAAACCCCGAACATAGCCCTCTCCATAGCACGCTGAGCGATATTGGGCGTCCTTATAAGGCCATCAGTGAAGGACCACGTCTCAGATCCATAAGTCATCACTGGGAACACGCACTGGTTGTACAATCTCGTTTTCAGGTTTTGAGGTATGTCTAACGAGAAGATGTGTCGTTGTTTCCCGAACGCTGCCCAGCCGAGTTGAATCCGTCGATTGACCTCTCGGTCGAAGTTGAACTTACCTAGTTGGACAATTTGTCCCAGTTAAACATACTCTTCAACAACTTCGAACTTAGTGCTCCAAACAACTACCGGCATAGGTGTGACATGGACATTAAACATGATCTTTGTTTTGCCTATGTTCATCTTAAGACCTATGCGTTGGGAGACACTATTGAGGTCTATAAGCTTAATTCTTTGGTCCTCAAGCGATTCTGCTATAAGGACTATATCGTCGGCAAATCGAAGGTGAGTGATGTACTCTCCATTGATTTTTTTGATGTTACCATGGTCGCCACTGTACCAGGAATAGCGGGGCCGCCGGGGACTGGGGTATTTTCTTAACTTTCATAATGGAGGGATATTTGCTATAGTTTCCACGCTTGACAAGTGGGTTAGCAACCGCAGTTGTTTTATTGTAATTTTTCTGTTATTAGGAAGATGCCGCTAAAAAAGAATTTTTCAAATTGGACTGATAGTTCGAGAGATTGGCGCGTTTTAAGAAACAAAAAGAACTCTTCCTGTTTATTATATTAGTATAGATTTAAATATTTTAATATATTGCTGAATAATAAATATTTTGATGTATACGTGTATAATATACACATTTTAATATTTATTACTTTAGCTTTAGCTTGGACGTGAAAGGCCGCACTAGAAACTGACTTATTGATATGAAATTAATTTTTATTGGTAAATATGGACAATCAGCATGGTTAATTAATTCAAATAAGTGAGGCTTAAACGTATTACTACGCCTATTTATAGGTGACGGAAGATTATATTATACTTGCGAGGATTATTGATGCATATCGATTAATTCGATAGATGCAGGTAGCTCAGGACCATGTCTTGTTATGATGAAGTTAATGATGATGAAAATTTCTTGATAATTTAAGTTACTGGCGCTTTTTTCGTAATTTAAGATATTAGTAGACTTTTTTTTATATGTTCTAATTCTATCGATTAGACTTATATAACCCATGTCACGCACTTTTGACGCTGCTTCATATCGCTGATCTCGATATTTTGTCACTGGTATATGGAGGTTTGCCGTAGGCCATATTCGAAGTTTTTGCGTGTAAGAATCTGCAATTATTGTGTTCGCAGCGGAATCGAAAACTATTTCACTAGAAACGAATCAGTAAGCTAGTGTGGCAATGGACCCGCCATATAGCTCGACGAACAGACAACATAACCTTAGTCCTCACGGGTGACAACGTATCTGCATTTTGATTTTTAATAGAGGATAGATGTAGATGTCTATGGGCCGCAGCAACCACTTACCATTAGGTGGACTGTGTGCTCGTCTGTCACCCTTATCCTATAAAATAAAATAAAACAAATATTTTAATTTTATTATATTACTTAAGATTGGTTTAGATTTAGATTATAACGGTTTCTCACTAGACCGAATGACGACAATTAGACTCAGGTCTGTGTTTTGTGGCATTTCTTCTGGGCACGTAATGATGTTCTAACGAATAAGTTATTTAAGCCAAAATTAGAAGTGCATCAGCTTTTACCACCAACATGCTTGGTGAAGTGGAAGGATATTAAAAAAATAAGAAAGTAAAAAATAATTTGAGTATATGTTGAAGGGAATAGCGAATATAAAAAGGATATGTGACGAACTATTTCCTACTTCATTACTCTATTAGGTATAAAAAGAGGCCATAGATTGAGAGATGTATAGATTGTTACTTAATTTCTATTACTATTGTTCATTAATAAGGAACCATCGTATTTTAGTGAAGAAAGAGTAAGTATTGTGGTCCATAGACAAAGAAATACCCCTGAGTACTAAGATGGAATACCTGGTTACGAGCAAAAAGTGTCTTCATTTCTTGTCACTAACAATACGAAACAAAGTACAATATGGTACTATTTAATGATTTCTTATATTTACGCGAACACTACACATTTAAATTAACCTAATTTTACGGATTTTATAGTGTATATTAACTTATTTTATATTCCCGACGTTTAGTCCACATACGCAACGGCACATACAACGTTGAGTCCCCAGGTCACTATGGGGTACCCCCCCCCCCATATATCAAAACTAGCAAGCAGACTTAGTTCTGCAGCATATGCCGTAAAAAAGATTAGAAGTCTAACTAGTGTTGAAACAGCTAGACTAGTTTACTTTAGCTATTTCCATAGCATAATGTCGTATGGTATTTTGCTATGGGGACACGCAGCTGACACTGAAATTATATTTGTTTTACAGAAGAGGGCCATAAGAGCAATTTATGATTTAAAGCCTAAAGAGTCGCTGCGACAAAAATTTAAGGAAATTAATATATTAACTTTGACCTCTCAATACATTTATGAAAATGTAATGTACGTACACAAAAATAAAAGTAGTATTACAAAAATAAGTGATATTCATTCTGTAAATACTAGGAACAGACACAAGCTAGTAGTACCGGTTACTCGACTCCATCGAGTCAGGTTTTCATTCTTGGGGCGATGTATACGCTTTTACAACAAAATTCCAGAAAATATACAAAATTTGACCTGCTCAAAGTTCAAAAACTTTATTAAACTAAGTTTGTATAAAAAGGGTTATTATAGTATTAAAGAATTTATAGATGATAATAACCCCTGGAAATGAGGTGATCGCTACCAAGCTATTTCTAATTTGTTGTGTTGTTAATTTGTGTAACATACATGATTGTAAGCTGTTATTTAAAAAAAAAGTCCCGCTGGGTTTCTTGCTGGTTCTTCCCAGGACAGAGGTTTTTTTTTTCGAACCAGTGGTAATTATACAAAGGAGTGACTTTCAATAAGCATTATTTATAATCTATATTGAATAAAAAAGTTTCTGTTTCTGTTTCTGTTTCTGGTGCTGTAAAGTACTCGAAACGTCGGGATTATAAAATTAGTTAATATACGCGATAAAATCTGTAAAACTAGTTTTTTTTTTAAATATAGTACTATTTCACGCCAGTATTCTGAATGAGCATAGTTCCTTGGTCGAGCTGACCAATTCGTGCTTCAATCATAATCCGCTGAAACAAAGTTTCACCACCAATGAACGTGTTAATACAGAAGGATATTTTTTTTAAATTATAAAGGATAATAATGAGTAAGGGATCAACAGAGCGTACATAAATATGGTCCAATTATTTGCCCTGAACTGCACTGTGATATATTATTCTAGGGATTTAAATTTATACACTGAAGTAGACCTAATATTCGAATTGAAATGAAATTTCGAAAGCCCCCCTAAAAGTCCATAGCTGGACATGGGCTTCGTCCGTTGTATGGAGGATATGTTTTAATGGTAACGTTCGACGCTACTCCCCTGGACGTTTACTTCTTGCACAAACGAAATATTTTATGATTGTAGCACAAACGGGTCATCTTGACCGGGGAAGGACCACGTTCTAGCAGTATACCAGCGTGAAAAAGCAGCTCAATGCTCTTGTGTTTCACATTATGGTGAGTGTATGGAACCTGAGACTCTTTTTACTAGATACAAAGTATTCCATCTTAGTCCTCAAGGGTGACAACGCATCTGCATTTTTATTCTTAATCAAGGGTAAATGTATAATATGTTCAGCATCCACTTACCCTAAGGTGGATTGTG
Organism: Parnassius glacialis; assembly: GCA_033319125.1. NCBI lineage: Eukaryota > Metazoa > Arthropoda > Insecta > Lepidoptera > Papilionidae > Parnassius > Parnassius glacialis. The sequence goes on along the minus strand of JAVANC010000012.1, from coordinate 34,619,007 downwards.
TGCTCGTTTATAATCTTTATTCTATAAAAGTCACTTTCAGCTTCTTACTACGAGTAGATAGCGCTGATACTTGTTACACACGTACGAAATATTTGGGTAGAGACAAATCCGCCGCGCTATCTCTAATGCATGTTCATTGCCTTCATAAGATTTAATTTTTTTTTCTGGTATTCACCATCGGACAGCCTGACGCTCGGTTAGTCTACGCCTCTATATATTTAATGTACCTCGCATCCGAATCAAAAGATTTGCTTCGTTGTTTGTAATGCGTTCTGGAGGGATAGAATAATTTTTCATTTGTCTTTTCATCCGATCACAATGTGGGTGTCTTCAAAGCACGTGTGAATAGGTTTTTACTAGGCGTAGTTTGTGCGCTTTACAATCTTTATTCTACATTCGGATACGTATCAGTTGGGATAGTAGTTTAGTACTGGTATGAACCTACCGGTGCTACACGTTGGTTATTGAGTTTTGATGTATTTTTTACTTTCCATATGTTTTTAACTCTGTATCCTAGTATTATCTTAGGTCTTTCGCATCTGGCAGGAGTTGTTAATTCAAGTTGAAACAAGTGACTGCTTTTCAATTTAGATGCAACTATTTTTGTGACTCTATCAAATGATAAATATATTTCAAAAATTATATGAATATTCAAATACGTTGTCACCCCTAAGAACTTAGATAATGTGGAAATGCGCCATTATTCTACGATAGTACGCTGGTTATTTTATGAAATTACTATGTGGTCCTTTCTCGGATGGCGCTGATACATTCTTTGACATAATATATTTCCTACAATTTTTTTATATAATACTAAATTTTATCTTCGAGTGCCATCTAGTTAATATATATATATATATATATATATATATATATATATATATATATATATATATATATATATATATATATTTATATATAAAAAGTACGTGTCACGTTGTTTGTCCGCGATGGACTCCTAAACTACTGAACAGATTTCAATGAAATTTTGCACACTGTGTGCAGTTTGGTCCAACTTAAAAGATAGGATAGCTTACATCTCAATTTATAGTCGCAATACAATATTATTTTATTGAAAATTATTTGCCTATTATTTGACAGTCACAATTTTCTGTTAGCTCCAAACCACAGAACACAATTACTCTTAAACGATTCTGTCAGATGACGATATCTGTTGATTGGATTGAGTAAATATTCAATAGATGGCGCTATGTTAAAAATACAAACGTTTAATATAAACTACAATTTAGTAGTATAACCACCACGTGTTGCTGTAAGTATTCAACAGATGGAAACGATTTCAATGAGATTTTGCAGACTGTGTGCAGTTTGATCTAACTTGAGAGATAGGATAATTTTAAGTAACCCCGATAAGTGACCCTCAATTTTTTTATTGCTAATTTCAGGAGTTTTTTTTGGTAAAGTAAATGGTTGTTCGGAATGGGCAGAACAACGTCTGCCTGGTCAGCTAGTATATATATATATATATATATATATATATATATATATATATATATATATATATATATATATATATATATATATGTATTTATTTATCTTTGTATGCAAAAGCCACTCCGCTTAATTCCTGGCTAACATCAATTTTCTACGTAATGGTGGTCTGAAATAAAATAATAGCTGCTAAAGCGGTACTAAGACAAAATTTATCGGTTCCTATGTCCTAGAATAAGAAGCTATTATATAAAACAAATTGATCTGTTAATTTTATTAATGTCGGTATTTACTTTTTAATTAAAAAAATTATATGTTAAAACATTAACATTTAATTAAAAAATTAAATGTAAATGTATTCACCTGGACTAAGCAATATATAATACTCAAAGTAATCTCAAGGGGCCAAAAAATCAGCTATTGAGTTTTTCCGTCAAAAGATTCGCAGTAGCTGCCCGGAGTCAGGAAGTTGGCGGTGTCTCACTCCCATGCCTCGGAAAGCACGTAAAGCTGTTGGTCCTGAGCCTGTCCTGATCTCTCTCCGGTCGTGTTAGTTTACCGTCCCATCGGATGAGATTGCAACTGTGCATGCGTATGCATACTCGTACATTTGGGCACTATGATCCTCTCTTGATCCGCTTTCAATCGCAGCAGACTGAACTAAAAATAAGTAAATTTACAAATTCAATCAGTATTTTAGTAGATAAAATTCATATGCAGAAAATTTCCTGAAAAATAAGTAGACGGCAACACTACTCTGAGTCTTTAAGAGTAACTAACATTGATCTACGGACCAAAACGCTGAAGTGACAATGGTTTTGCCAAATGTCTTAAAAAATAATAATTAATTGTGAAGAAAGGTTCTCTCATTGCTGCTGGAAATTTGTGCCTCTTCGCTGTGATGAGCCATGATCCAGAGAATCGATGAATGCCAGGTCAGAAACGGTAGTCACGCTGAAGATTCACTGGCTTTACATAGCTGCAGTATGAATGGGTCGGCTCGACCGGTTTATGACCACAATTTATGCGTAAAACTGCAGAATAATGCTGCTTTGTTTCGTATCGTGAAACTCTTTTTACTTTTTACGACTCATTGCATCTTGATCCTCAATGCCTTCTGCATTTAATTTTAATAGATGATCGATGTAGATGTCTAATGTCTATGGGCCATGGCATCTATTTACCAACAGTTGGACTATGAGCTCTTTTATCATCCTTATTTTATAAAAAAACGTGGTTCTAGCCAAGTTCACTTCTATACAGCCCATTGTTGTAGTTATGATGGTGAAAGGTTTATTAAATTAAGACTTAGGTTAGTAACTTATTTTCATAATTAAATACTTTAAATTTATCATTTAGGCAAATAATTAATTTTGTGTACTCCATTTCAAAGGATTTGAAGAAATTAAATTCATTAAAGTAAAACAATTGGAGTTTCAGAAGCAACGTGCCGATTGATAAATTGCAAACAACTGTGGGCTCCAACTTGATGAATAGATGTCGCGTGTTGATGATATTCGGATAGGACAGATTTTTATTGATATATTGTTTTAAAAATGAATATACATATTATTGAAAAGAATATAAGCAATAAATTTACTCAAAATTTAAATTGTAAGAATTAATAACTGATTTTATTAAAAAAGCAAACTATTGTATCAACCGAAAAGCACTAATCATAAGATTTCGTTCGGTCACTCTAGAACTCCATGATGATGTGATGGCACATTATTATTATTATTGTTAATAAATAATAATTAAATTGAATAAAGAGACATTTAAAATATCATTTATATAAGCATTTAAACAATTAGTATGCGTTAATAAACATAGTTAAATATACTAATTTCGAATATTAAATAATATATATAGTACAGTAAAGGCATAATATTGTGTTTAAAAACCCATTGATTTATTAAAACTGTGTTTAACATTTTCAAAACGGATAGAATAATAGAAGTACAAGACGGTTATATTGCAATAATAAAGAGAGAAAGTGAAGTGAAATAGCTATAGGGCTTAAAATGAATTACTTTCAATACTGCTCTTTGTGCCCTTTCAATTTGCAGAATATAATTCTTAAACATTCCTCCCGATGACGTTATGCAGTATGTAATTATTGATTGGCATATGCGAGATAAGTTACTTTAAGTAACTTAAAGTCAGTAGCAGCTCTTAGAGTTTAAAAACATGTATTTCCAGGAAATTGTTGAATCAATTATGCTGTAGCCATTGCATAACACGTCCAAGTTTATTTTCTACGTTACGTGTTAATTGATCCAAGATGAATACTAAGGCTGTATCATCTGCAAAAGCAAACAATTTTCCTTTAACTAGTTTTTAGGTTACACAAATCATTTACATATATAAAAAATAAGCCTTCCCTGGGGAACGCCATAAGATATATATTGAGAGTCACTAAACACATCGTAAATTTTTACACATTGGGTTTTACTTTTTAGATATTTAACAAATAAATAAAAAGCGGTTCCCCTTATCCCTATTCTTTCCAACTTATTCAACAATAACGAGACAGAGACAGTATGAGATGCTTTAGCCAAATCCAAAACACTGCTAGACATTGGTTTTTTTTATTCAAATAGCGTAACTACACGTAATGTTAAGTCATTAATAGCGTTTTCGGTTGACTTTCCGCAGGTAAAGCCGTATTTATTATTGGAAATAATAATCTTTTATTTATTAATTGCTCTAGTACTTTCGATAATGAAGGCAATGTAGAAATTGATCTATAATGACTGATACTGGGTCTGTCTCCAGATTTATAAATTGGTTTAACGAGAGCTGTCTTGAAACAGTCAGGAAATATGCCTTCTCTGAAACTTCTATTAATTATATGTGTAATTGGAAGTAAGAGAACATTTTCAGCACCTTAGTAGGTAAATCGTCTAATCCAGTTGCTGGACTATTTTATGTTTAGTAATAGTATTTTACACTTAAAAAATCAGTATCAGTCAACAAAAATGAGTTAACAATAGAACACAACAACAATAGAATAACAATAGAAACATTTCCTTCGGGATATACTGAATATCTATAGCAATCTTCTCTGCTAAGCTTTTTCCTACATTCACAAAGTAAGTACTTACTTGATTTTTTGAGAGATTTGGATTTTCTGCAAGATAAAGCAACTCACCATTATTGTAGTGTGCTTTTAAGTTTAACTTGGCAACAGATCTAATTAAATCCCACGTTTTTTTTTTATATTCTTTCCAGCTTTTATAAATTTATCTTTGTTATAATTGCCTTCGACCTTTATTAAAATTTTATTGCAAAAATTTCTGTACTGCTTATAGGTAATATTTATTGCATTATTTTCAAGAAACTTTTACATTAGGCATGAAGTTTATCACGAATTCTTATGCATCGTAACAATGGCGCATATATAAATTTTATTTAAGTGTGTTTATTCACAACATTCATAATTTTAGAATCTAATAGTTTTGTAGCTTCATTACTATCCCCACATTCCAAAATATGGCTTAAATCTTTATTTTCTAAATCAGTAGCTATACTATTAAAATCTATAATTTTCTGTGATAGTGAAGATTTTGATATTTGATTTATTTTATTATGATTATTATGATTTTATTATGATATTTGATTTATTTTATTAAAAATAGTAGTATAATGATCCGTTATAGTTGTACGAATAACAGCTGTTGAAGTTTTTAGTTCCGATTTTAACATTATGTAATCTAAACAGCTCTGTTCGCGGGTAGGGATCACACGAACCGGGAAAAATCCATAAAAGCTAAAAGATTTTGATAATCGTTAGAATGCATATTCATTTCTAAGATATTCATAATTATCTCTAGTTAGATATATATTTTTGTATTTTCTATAGTTATAGTTCTCTATAGTATTACTAAGGGAGTGAAGAAAGTTATCTATGTTCCGATGAGACGGTGGGTCATAAATAACTATTATACAAGTCTGATTTGGCAATTTAACAATTAAACAGTTTGCATAAAGAAATTGTGGTTCTATTATATCAGCAGTTATTGAGTCTTTGACGTATATTACAACTCCTTCAGTTTGAGTTTTATGTTCTAAAGTATGACAGCATTTATAGCGCTTAAGAGCCGATCCGATCGAAGGGCGGATCCGAGTAACCTTTTAACCAACACTCCGTAAGGACTGTTATATCTACGTTTGAGTTCAGACTTGGTAATAGTACCTCTATTTACGTAAATTTATGTTAAAAAATCACTTCAAATATTTTGGGATAAACTATTATGTCGTTGTTCTGAGGTAGGAAAGTTTTAATTTCTTTAACACTGCAGATGCACGAGCTAGCCGAATGATATGTATCAGTGCTATTTGAGACATCTTCATTTGGCGTGAATTGGCCGGTATTTATTTAAGGACTTTCTCCATGAAACTTACATATTATTTAAAAAAAAACAAGAAGGTATGATCAGTTTTAACCAGATTCGGGTCAATAAGCCTCTCAGCATGCCCTTTCATTGAGTGAGAAGTAATACTCCATACAAAACCGAACTTGCGCTTTATATAGAATCGGTTTATTGGCTCCTTTTTGCAGTGAAGAGACACGCTTGTGTTTTGGTGGCGTTGAATTTTACAATATCGGCATCGTCCTATTTAGAGACTGTCTGTCAGTGTGAGTGAGATTCACACGCTCAGCCATAGCTCTTATTTTTCTGACTGGATTTGATCCCCACTGGCCGGAGCATTTGGTTGATAACTCTTCACAACTGTGCTGTATATATTCAAATTCAAATTTTTTATGTAGTTCGTTATAATAACATGTAATTGGTTCCTTGTAAACAACTATGGGTGAAATTTATATTTAGATAACGTTTGTCTTTCCAAGTTCCTCTTGATAGGTCCCTGAGAGTACTATATATTTTCTCTAACGCCGAACTTCACTGTTCAGAAGTAGTAGTAAGTAAAATGCGATGAAATCGGTTAAATGTGTTACATTCCAACTAAACATTTAGGAAATACTTTTGAAAATATAGATATAAGAAAATCTTTTCTTTCATTGTATTATTCTGATCTTGGCGACTAATCTACGTTTTTAAAGGGCAGCTAATTATAGATGTGGAAGATTTCGTTAGAAGCTTTTATAACCTCCACTACAACTTATCAGAGGTGACTTCAATATCGAAAAATATGTTATGTCACTCTTATTATATACAAAAATGTTTAACGATACCTATGATTAAATTTAAAATTATACAGTGTGGAAAATTGTATTAACTTTAAGGGAAGTACTTAAACGGAGGCACGAGATGGATATGAAATAGCACTTTTGAATTTTTACACGAAGGTAATAAAACGATCTATCGTGATATTATATTTCCTTTTGTTGGCATTTTATTTCTTATTTTATGTTATTTTCATCCATACTTCGCCTTCTTATTCTTACATTTTAAAGCTATAAAAACCGTGGTGTAATTGAAAACACTTTTATTGATATTTCGTATTATAGGTACATCTGATGTCCAGTAATGGATTATATAATAATAAAGCTCTGGCACTGGCCTAGCACATTGGCGCAGAGAAACTTCTGATTTAAAATTATGTTTTTATTATGAAAAAAAATCAAAGTTCTTAGATAATTAAAATATAAACGAATCTCTCTCTGTTACAAATGTACTAAATGCATTTAAATTTTATTTATTGTGAAATATTCCAAAAACAAAATTTGATACATACTTGACCAAGCTTATTATTTTTATAATCACAGGTTTTTATTATAATATTTTGTCGCTTAAAGTTCGTAGGATTTATATATAAATATAATTACGGGAGGCCAAGTGTAGGACGTCCCGCCACTAGACGGAGTGACGACCTGGTAAGACATGCAGGGAGTCAATGGATGCAGGTGGCTTGTGACAGTGCTTTGTGGCATTCCCTGGAGGCCTATGTTGAGCAGTGGACTTGTGAAGGGCTGTAATGATGACAATGATTAAAGTATAAAAACATTCCAAATGACAAATCAAACTTTGTTAAAATAAGTAGATTCAATATAATGATAAGAACATTCGATTGCCGAGCGAAAGTTCGGTTAATTCCATAAAGTTTGTTTTATAGATTAACTTAGAGTCATGTGTTACATAGTTATGGGCTATAAAATACGAACAAGTCTTATATTTTATATATTTTTATATATAGTGAAGATGATGATATGTCTTGGACTTTATGGAGTAATCTCAAGGTGTACTTCAGTGAATGCTACTGGAACTCCTCGAAGAGTAGAAATAGGTGTGCCAAGTTTGGCCTCGTTGTGTTAGTTATTATGAGACCTTACCTCTGGGCTTGATAGAATGACCTGAAAGTGTACTTCGGTGAATGCTACTGGAACTTCTCGATGAGCAGGACCAGGTGTGCCGAGTTTGGTACTGGAACTCTTTGACAAATAGAAATATAATTTCCTTTTTTTTAATTG
>JAVANC010000012.1:34573426-34611019 GCA_033319125.1 Parnassius glacialis | reverse complement strand
ACATTACACCGTCTCAACTCCCTAATAGACATAGTCACAAACTCATTAGGAATAACAACAAGCTCAAACAAACTTCAATACTCCAAAAGCACCTTTTAAACTAAATGTTATTACAGAGAACATTCACAAAAGACAATGCACAGGAATTAACATGTTATTTGCAAATAATATATTCCCTTAAAGCTTTTTTTAAATATTATAATACCATATATGGCTCGATCGGAAAGTCCACACATTTTTGTTATTAATCAAGCCGTGTGTGACGTGAGAAGCGACAAAGCAAAATAAAATGGGAGATGAGCAGCAGAATTTTTCCATTAACAACTTAAAGTTATATAAAACTACTGTTGCCAAATCGTCTGACAAATGTCGAAATTTTTTTTTATAGAAGAAGTATGACAAACAACCACACAGTCTACCTGACGAGAGGTGGACTCTGTGACCTATAGACATCTACATGTATCCTCGATTAAGAATGAAAATGCAGATGCGTTGTGACCCTGAGGACTAAGATGGAACGCCTTGTTTCAAGTAAAAGGGATCTCTCGTTTAACGATGGTATTATGTTATATTAACGGGGCATATCATCGTAGTCCTCGGGGGGGTGACAACGCATTTGCATTTGATTCTTAATTGATGATAAATATCGATGTCTATGGGCAACAGCATCCACTTAACATCAGGTGGACTGTGTGCTCGTATGTCAATCTTATACTATAAAAAAATACTTGATTGCACTGTAAATGAATCCTCCCACACTTAATATGAGGCTGACATGGATTGTCATATATAGAAAGAACTGTAAAAATGTCTGGGGTTGTATTTTGGAATGGGATATAATTAATTATTTTCCCGGTTCTTATGGATATTTTCAATATAATGTCTTTCTAATTGCAACCACACAAAGTATTCAATTTTGTCGCTATACAAAATAAATAAAATTGAAGTGTCTGTTTGTGATGTCAAAATTACAGTTTTTTACTAAATGCATATGAAAGTATTTTCGCTATTTATAACAAACACAATATTCAATATTTGTCTGTCTGTCTATCTGTCAGTTTGTTCCGGCTAATGACCGATACGGCTGGACTAATTTTGACAGAAAATTCACTCTCAGATATGTAATGTTATAAGGAGTAACCTCGGTTACTTTTATTTTAGAAAAGGAATTAGGGTTACTGCACAAAAAAATTAAAATCCATAAATCCAATCGTAATAAATTCCACGCGTGCGAAGTCGCGGGGAATAGCTTGTGTATAATAAAAAAAAGAAAGCTCAAATTGGGTAATCGCCATTGAAGTGTAAATACACATGAATGACGCATAGTATTGATTATGGTCTTTAAGTATATCCTTAAAGACCATAACCCATACTTATAAATATTAATTAAATCTTAACATTTTAAACTAAGGGCGGACATTGCTACCAATAAACCACGGCAAAAATAGAATATACTCGTATATACCGTTACTGTTACAGCCTAGCTTCTGTCGCCTCTTACGACACCCACGGGACAATATTAGATAATTGGTATTCATAAACCACCACCGCACAGTTGAAATATATACATACATTAAAATAATTATAGTCGTAATCATAAATACTCACGCTTATCATCAATAAGGGTAGGCAGATACTACAGACTTCTATTTGGTACGGTTCTGACACAACTTTCTCGCCTCTTTTACATACATGTACCTACGCATACATGCTCGTCGGTTAAGCGTACATTTAATATAGCCCCTTTTCTATATATTGCCAATTTGGTCGAAAAAGTTTCGGTCTAGGGAGTCTCTTACTGGCATATATAAATATAAAAGGCATAAAGAAATATGTTATATACCTTGAAATATAAAAGAAAGGAATAGTCGACAACCATAGCCAGAAAATTTTGCGGTAACTGCTTAAAAATCAGTTTTCTATAACGCACAAAATAGAAAACTGCTTCCAAGCCTTAGTCCTGAATCGGACAATTTTCATTATACTGTTTTTTTTAATTTTTCTAAATTTTACTTTTAAATAATTTAAGTGCTAACACACTTTTGCCTCCAGCTAAACAGCCATCAAACGATGTATATAAATCACAGCGCTGCGTTCAGAGAACCGTGACGGGTGCAGGAAACGTTTTACCGTATAATTCTATAATTATAATTCTACGTTACTTACTCACCCAGATTGTACCACTAAAGCTAAATTTACATTTATATCGTCAAAGTATTTGAATATAACTAAGAATTAAATTTAAATATTAATATAATATTAATTAACCTGTAATTACTCTACGAATTTGCTGTAATCATTATTGTTATTGGTTGATAGTTCTTTACTTTAATCTCATAAAATATAATATCAAAAATCAAATGCTGAAAATAGACCTCCCCAAAGTTGCCACGCTTGGCAGTCGGGTAGGCAACCGCTGTTTATTTTTATTTTTAGTGCTTATAGGGTTTTCCTAGTGACTTGCTTGCACTGTAATTAAACCCTTTCACAAGTAAAATGATACTCACATGGCTATCATGTTACAGAATTAACTTTAAAAATATCGCGGTGTGCCTTTTTTAAACGGTAAATAATCAATTATTTTTTGATTTTTATGGATATTTTTCATACTCTTATAACTTAGTAATTGATTTAGTGCTTTTCCAGACACGGCATTCAATTTTCTGAGTATAATAAAGCAAGAAATCGCAAGTTGCGTAATTGCCATTCATGTGTGTTTACTTAAGGACCATAAACAATATTTATTCTACATATACTCATAGTTACAATGGGCACATCTTCTCATATGGCTATAAAAAATTAGAAAGCTTTCAATTTTCTTTTTCGAATTTTTCATCTTCCTATTTTACAGGTTAGGTTAGGTTACTTTCCGCCCTGAACGGATTCCCGCCTTGTCATGGAGGGGGACTTATTAGCCGTAGCTTAGTCACCGCGGATCCAGATGGTTAGCCCGAGGTGAAGGGCTGGTCCGAGGTGACCACTCCGAGTGGGCTTGGCGAGTCCACTTCAGATGTCAGTTGGTGGAATGCAGCCAGAGGGGTGCCCTCTGCCCCTACGAAGAGAGGAGCTAATATAGCGATGCGTCGCTCTGCCTATTTTCCGCGACTCTGGCAGGGCCGCACCGCTGATCTGGTAGTGATAGGATTGCAGGAGGAGAGTAGTGCCGCTATTGCGAAGCGCCGCTCTCCCCTACTTTCTTCAGTCGAAATTTAGTTGGGGGCGGAGCCATCGACCAGATTCACCACTGGGGTCGGAAAAGTGGGAGCTTCCGAGTGCTCGTTTTTTTTCTCGTGAGAAGCAACAGGAGAGGAGTAATCCTCCCCCGTGAAGGTGCTGCCATGGGTCGGCCAACACTGGTGGGTTTCGCGGATGCTTGGTTATGCGTTCCCGTGGCCCTGGCAATATGCAAAGAAGGTAAAACACCAAGGGGGTATTAGTCGGCGCGAGTACGACATAACCCGTCCTTGTCCCCGCGAGGCGGGTATGCGTAGGTTAGGGTAGGTTTTTTTTCCACAAGGAGTATATCGTACTTGTTAGAAATTTATAGACAGTTTTACACAGTGGGGTACATAAAATGGTTTAAACTATATTGCATATATTGTTAATCTCTAAGAAAATATAACGTTTCATCAAGCGATTTAACCCGCGAGAACTCGCGCTATGAGCATTTTGCTCACGGTAAATTTAAAAATGCGCCATTCTGTTAAAACCTACCTGACAGTATCTTGTGCCGTGTAGCTGAGTTTTATTCCCTCTCCGTCCCGCAACATACGTTGGCCTTGGGTAAGTGTGCTCCAGTCAGCCACAGAGGAAGGTTTGTTCGAATCACCTCCAATGCGCGGGGTTTTGCTCATCGCGCGAGTATCGATGTAAGTATTGTTTTTGTGAGTAAGTTTTTTTTCAAATGTTTAATATTTTTATATTCCACCTTTTATGTCATTTTTTTTATTTAACAGTGATGGTTTGTGTATAAACTATAATTTAAAATATTAAATTAGATCTATGTTTATTGTCGATGGATAAAAGGGAGCAAAAAATTGTGGCGTGGCTGATGGAAGAAGGTACAGAGGAAATAGAGGATCCAGATAGAACACAGACAGAGCAGAGAGTAACGGAGATAGTGAACACAGTGACCGTTTAGTTGATCACAGTGAGTGATTGCATCGACACGGAACAGTCATCGTGCGAAGATGAAGAAGGTGAGAATTATTCAACTCAATCCGAGCACGGTTTACATTACTTAGGCAAGGATAATATTACCAAGTGGAATTATCGCCCACAACGTACCAATATAAGAACAAGGTCACATAACATAGTTGCCAGTAGACCAGGGAATCAAAACTGAGAACGGTGACCGCTGAGAATTTTTTTTCCATTTTAATATAGCAGGTATCAATAATCAATTTATTTATCACCGAAATTGCGATGATTTGATCTGCAGGAGGGAATATTTGAAAAAAGCTGTCTCTCACACTAACCCAAGAAAACATCAATCGAAGAAGCTCTTTGCAAAATATATAATATCACCTTAAACAGATTATAACCCGATTTTAAAACAAAAGAGACGTTCCCGAAACTGAAACACCATCTGGAATATGTGCGATGTGCCCAAGGCGTAAAAATCGCAAAACGAAAAAGGCTTGTGTTTACTGTAAAAAAAAAAATATGTTAAAACATGCAAAAATTTTGTGTTATATATGTAAGTCTAGGTTATATGATGAAGGTTAAGATATTATGTTTTGTTTTAAGAAATTTTTAGGTCGAGCTTTTTTTTGTTATTTTTTCCCAAAGACTACATTAGAAGGCTGGCAAATCTAAGTTCCTAAATGTTAATGTCGCAAATAAACGTATATCATTGTTTTTTCTTTCAATAAATAATTAATTCATAAAATCTAATGTCTATTATTATATTCATAACAAAAAAAACCCACGTGCTATGTTTTAGGTATTTAAAAGACTGTTTGTTTAGCGTGAGCAAAATGCTGTATATGCGAGTGCTTACGTGACATTTAAGGGCGCTAGTTCTGCCGGGTTAATACATTGATGAGGTATCAAATGACATCATATTATCACTTTTACACATTTATTCTACACCAAACGAAATTAATAATAACAAAGCAAGATCTATTGTTCGTATGTATAATCTAAACATTATAACTTCATTGCAAATAATAAATATTATGAACATAGGTTAAAAGAAAGAGATTGCCTATAGAAATACAAAATAATATAAGTAAAATACAGGGTATTCTTTTATCTATTGCTTATAGTTTAGTCTTTAGCTTATGATTTATTAACAATCATTAATATTAATTTCTTATATTCGAAAATAATGTGTGATACATAAAATTGTACAAGTGTGATTAGCTTATAAAAGATAATAATAATAAAGTTGTGCATAGATATGCATATATACAATTTGTAATGAACCTAAAATAACTAGCCTAAATGCTGAATCTACAAATTATTGTATCCTTAAGAATAAAGATTAAAATTAGACAGGAGGAGTAATAATTACATATGTTTACTTATATGTAAAATATTTCAATTTACTTTGTTTATCCAAAAGTTTCGTCAGGACAGTATGGTGGTATACGTAAATTGCTACAGAGCATCTCATGTCTTAGTCTATTAAACTCAAATCTAGGGCAGTCGCCTCAACAAATGATTGATCGTTTGAAGAGTGGTATTGTCACAAGGGCACAAGGGTTCAGCGGCGATTTTGAACCTATGCAGATATTCCTTGTCGTAATCGTGACCCCTTAAAACCTGTGTTAATTGAAATTATACTTTGGTTGCTTTCCACAGTGCAGATATGTCCGTCACTTTTGTGGAGTAATTCTTTCGTACGCGTTAGCGTTAGTACTGTTCGAATATATGGTACAAATGTAGATGCTAAAATACTACCATACTCAGTTGTATTTACAGTAGGAAAATGATTACTTGGATCTAAAGTTTAAGATATGGGAAAATCTATAATTGTACAGGGTAAATATATATTATGGATTTGTAACTATTTATTGTAATAAATTAAGTTTCCTTTTAATAAATAGGGGTATTTTTGGAACGCTCCCGAAAACTTAGACAGACGACAGTACCATACTTGGTTACATTTCATTTAAGTATTTTTTCATTAGCGGGAAATCGAACCAGTTATTTGGGTTATTTAACCTGTAAATTCGGATTAAAATAGCTACGTGAAGACAAGAACAGTGGCAAAATAGTAGGTTAAGTAGATAACTTAGGTATTTCGACAAGTGTTGTATATTAACAGGTATGTGGTTGTGGTATGCCCTGCTAGTTGCGGGCCGCGCGAACGCAAATTCGCGCGGCGAGCGTACATTGACCTCTAGTCAGGTGATATCAATTCAGTAATTCCACTGCTGGTTTTATGTTTCAGTATTTTCATGATTTTTTTTTATGAAATTATCGTTTTATTTAGCTGTACTAATATGATAGAGAATGAATAAAGCTAATAAAACCTTGTGAAAAGATGATTTTTCTTTCATCAGGATCGATTTTATATTCCACCCATCATCAAAGGTTTACTTACTTCTTAATGCAGTTTTTTAAAATGGCTTTATATTTTTCTCTTTATATTTTATAAAGTAATTTTTATTTGCTTGTACACTACTATGGCGAATACGGTACACATTCATTTGAATAATAAACGGAAAGAATCAAAGCGTCCTAAGAACGTGGAAAATTGTTACCTGGTAGGGTTGTCACAAAGGTGAAGACAAATTAAACAAACAATACCTATCATATTATTGCAGTGTTACTGAAGTACGGTTACAAAATTACAACTCAATTAGACATCGGAAAGTGATTCAAGTCTTACTTGCGATATGCAAACTTACATACGTATATATTACTTACACAACACATACCTACTATACATCAACTCACCCACATTCCTACAAATGTTTAGTAAAAGCTTTTAATAAGAATAAAAAGGTAAAAACACACCGTGTAATACCCTCTTTTTAACAAAAAAAAAGGATCATACAATAAAATAAAGGTAATTACTTAAAAAATTAATAATTAAATATTTATTTACCCTAGTACTCCTCGGGATATTAAAAGTATGAAATATTATTTTTAGTATTAATTGTACACACAGTACAATAAACAACCATTGTTAATAATACCCCGTTTTTACATTAAAATATCAAAATTGCAACTAACGAAACAAACAACGTGCGTCGCACTGACCCTGAGGATTGTGGTCCACTGGCTGTATCAGCGTAACCAGTTCTTTCCAGTCTCGCGAGTACGCGACAAGCAGCCAGTGGTGACGCACACATGCCCCGCATGCTTGTAAGTAGTGCAACCGATTCCACGCGGTTGTATGAAGCTTTATCTCTTGTTCCGTTTATTACTGATGTGGCACATCCTTATTGAGCAGAATCAGGGCCCGACTCCAGTAGCATCCTGAAGGCATTTGCTGACAGGTTCGATTGTACGTACTTGAACCACTGTTATATGATCTATGTGATCTCAAATTCTTCCCTTCTTAGGTTAAGTAGTAATTACTAATAAATAGGCTCAAGGTCTTTGTATATTAACACGTATGTCCCACGATAGTCGAATAAAATATTTATATTTATTATTAATTTTTATTTCTTAATGATACATCGTACTTCGTTGTTTATTATTTTACTCCGACATTATCATATATCTTTCAGCCACGCTCTCTGTAGCCAAAAATAAAAAATGTTTGTATAAACAATACATATTTTTATTTTACCGCAGAAATAAATATGCTTCCGCACTTCGTTAAAAATTGCTTCTATTACGGAAAAAAGAAATGTTGCCTCATAAAAGAGTCGAGGGCCTGTCCACATAATTCACCTGTCGTTACGCAACGGGTCCAGCACGTGACTGGAATGCAAAATGTTTGTTTGCATGCTGTTAAACAAAAACAGTGAGCGAATAAAAATACGATATACTGAAACCAACTAATAGTATATTTGAAAAATCATAAGAAAAATAACTAATTTAGGTTTGTTTTAGATATAGAAGAGTAGTAGGTAGGTAAATGGTTATTTTTAATAAATATATGTTTAGCTAAAAACACAAGATATAAAGATGCGTACTTATTTAAACTTAAAATATGGAAACATTATGCTTAAAATTATTCTTCACCCTAATTTTGAGAATTAGTCGCTATCACCACACGTGATAGTTATTGATTATAAGACTAACTAAACTTACACCTGAATAGCTTTTATTTGAATGACTCTAACGACGACGACAACTTTTGAATATTATTGTCATTATCATCAGCATATAGCCCATCAAAGTCCACTGCTGAACATAGGCCTCCTTGCCTCATAGGTTATTTGCTGTCGTTGCCCTAGGTATTATTGAGAAAACGCCCTCCTGGTTTATTTCCTTTGTCACCTTTTACGACACCCCAGTACGAAATGGGATAGTGGATATTCTTTCACACTACAACACGGTCAAAAATCTGTAATCTGTTTTGTTTTCTCAAGAATTTTTGAGAACCAGTTCAGATTCAAGAAATAGGATATGTTTTATCCTCATGAAACCACACCGAAATACGAAATCACGAACCTAAATCTTCAGGTCCTACACCTAAATCTCACTCCGGTCAGACTGACGCTACATCCAACAATCAGAATGAAGAAAAAATAGAATTCTGCTGTCCTAGAGCATACACTTGTGCACTATAATCTTATTCTCCGCATATTCTTCATTCTCCGTTGAGACTGGGCGCCCTAACAGAAATTCGGTCTGGAGGACATAATCAGAAATATTGTGTTGAACTAATAGAGTATTTCTTAATACACAATTGCAGTGTTTTTAATTAATAATGAAAGGAAAAAAATAATTATTAACGTATTAATGTACATTTAAACAAAACTAACTTCTAAAAAAAGTAAAAGAAACTAAAAGAATAACATAATTTCACGATTCAGAAGTTGGTGCTGAGACATAGTGTATTAAAGTGCCTTTTTAAGTGAAATTTTAAATTGTTTGAAGTCTGCCTTTACATTCTACTTAAAGGTATTTTTACCATTATGAGTGGACTAAGAATTATCACAATCACTATGATATCCAAATAGTTCCAGTAAAAAACTTCATAATATCTTCTTTGTGATTCTAATCAGCATGTTTGCAGATTTATAGTTTGCGTACTACAACCGAAACTTTACCATTTAGTCTCCTAGTGCTAAAATCACCGAATTAACTAATGCGAACAGTACAGAAGACGGTTCACAAGTTCTCCGATTCGCTAATAGTTCAAATTGAGTAACTGCGCGAGTTGCATCGAATCTTTTTGTACTTGTGCCGCATTCTAACGAAGCCAATAAATAGGTCAACTTTAGTTAAATGCGTAAAATGAAACGCGGATTGAGTCTGTAGATTAAATTAGCATGAAAAATGAAAAAGAAAATTACGAAATTCTTTTTGATTTCAGAATGTTATTCTCACGTTCGAAAGTTTCTATTTGACAAATAACTTTATATAATTTAACTAGTTGTCTAAAGTTGACTGGAACTCAACTGTGTTTTGTCCAATAAAAGATGGTCAACTTTTTGAATAGAGTCGAAATATATATAATAATCATTTTAACCCTCGACGAAAATGTGTTATATATTTAAGGATTTTCCTTAATCGTCACGCTTGGAACACCATTTATTTACACACAAAGATCGTAGCTGATTTATTTTTTCGTTTTTAATTAAAAACGTTGTCACACTAAGCTTTTCTAGACTTAAAAAGGTAGTTAAGATGGAAATAAATGTATCTAAAAGTGCCCTGATAAAAACCCATCTTACCAATTTTTGGTGTTCCCTTATATAATATGTACATGTATCATCTATGTTTTTTTTTATAGAATAGGGGGGGAGACAAACGAGGACACACTTCACCTGATGGAAAGTGGCTGCTGAGGCGTCCAAGACATCTATATCTGTCCTCGATAAAGAATTAAATTACCTACAGATGCGTTGTCACACCTGAAGACTGAGAAGAGTGCCCCGTTTACAGTTAAAACGGGTATCCGGTTCTCTCAAACACCGTAGTATTAAGCTGCTATTTTGCCTAGTATTTTTTTAAAGCGTGGTCCTTCCCCGGTCGAGCTGATCCATTTGTGCCACAAGCCATAGCTCTACCACAAATATAACCACTGGAAGGGTAATATAATATTTAAATTACGAGTAATATCTACGATTGAACTAATAGTACGTCTTATAGAAGTGGTATAGCTAAGAGAAACAAAAAAAAAACCTTATCTTTTATAACTAAAATTTTGACACGTCAATCCATAGAAATAAATAAAATTAAAAGTATTTATAATAAAAAGTTTTTGTCTGTCTGTCTGTTTGGTCCTGTTATTTTCGAAGTGATTGAACCGATTTTGACGCCTCTTATTTGGTAGATAGCTGATGTAATAAGGAGAAACTTAAGCTACTTTTATTTTAATGAAATAATGAGGTTTCCGCGAATAAAAATTAAAACCCACGAAAGCTAATCGTATTAAATTCTACGAGGATGAAGTCGCGGGGAATAGCTAGTTATAAATAAAACATATTTTCTAACATAAAATACTCTTACAGACACAATACTACTTCTATATTTCTACGTTTACTATACTTAAAATGCAACATCGTTGCAAGCTTTACTTAGCGTGATGTATTCTTTTTAATATCATAAAACGTAAGGTAACTAAACATTTATATGAAAAGTTATCCTGGGTATTAAGTCATAAAGCATTAGGGTCATGAAAGTGCGCGATGCAACTCGCTACGCAACAATATAGCTCAGTTGCGTTTAAAGGTAGTTTCCGCTATGCTATATCCAAAAGTCGGAATTCGTTCCTCTGCCGTTAGGGAGCTGCAATACATTAGCGCTTTTAGAATTTTATTCAAATATATATACAGCTTTTAAGAGTTACACACCAGTTCATCAGACATTTCCTCACTGTCCAAAGATTTCACCGATTTCAAATCCTTTATTTATCAATCGCTATTATGGATCAGAAAACAATTGGACTTAGTTACACACAGTATTGACAAACATGAAACTGCAATGAGAATAAAAGTTCTGCTATTTATTACTTTTCTGAAAGGCAGAATGAAAATTTGCATGGATCGATATATAAGCTGTTTTCCGACTAAATGAAGGAGACAAATTTGAAAATCGAGGATATGCAAGTATGCCATCAAAGTATGGATCTTGTCAACCTCAACACGTCCAGTGCTTGTTAAGTTCGGAAATCTGGAGAGTCGTCGTCTTGTCTGGGATAACAAAACTTCGTTTAAAAGGTTCAGGTATCTGAGTTTCTGACAATGATAAGCCACAAAGTTTTTATGACAGCTCATAAACATTTTGGAATTAAGAACTGCTGGTCGGTAGAAAGCAAAATAGTTAATATTTAACGAAATAAATCAATGCTGAGAACTGCGAGATAACCAAATCAAAATTTTATAATACTAATCGTACTATGCAAACCAGCCATGTAGTTTGCTAAATTATTTGTTTAAAATATCCTAGAGTTTGTGTTAAAGATCTATGCATGTGCATTTTTTCAAGTTATTATTTGGAGTAAGCTTCTGAGTCGTTACAGCTCAAGGGCAGAGCGCTCGCTGTAAGTTTCACGGTACGCCAGCAACCGGTTTTGATACCAATGAATTTTTTTATTTAAATTCTAATATTTTTGCTGATTCACCATGTATGATAAAGAATTACATCAAGAGGAACTATACTCTTTTAATAAAAAAAAACATATTTTTTGAAATAAGCTTTAGTTTTGATTGTATGACCAAATATACTTGTGGACAGTATTTAAGGACTAGGTTTAATCTGTAACTTAATCTTTGCAGTCTTACACCCGTATTTTATAAAGAAGTAATTACTCGTTGCTAATTAATTTCTTCATTAAGTCATTACTTAAGGTTAGAATTCTTAATAACAAAATCTAATTCTATAGTTCAGTAACGCACTTTACTTACTTGAGCAAATTCCCAAGTAATACTCGACGCTTAGTGGTTGTTTCTGTGTGACAACACTTCGTGACTGCGTTTATTTTCATGAAAAAGCAAACGTAAGCTAAATTATTTTTTCAAAATCTTGCAATAATATCTTTGAAATTACTTTATTTGATATAATAATGTTATATAAAAAAATATTTACATAATGTTATAAAGTTTATAATATCATTGTTGTTATTTAATTGCAAAAGTACAAAAAAAAGAATGCGTGGAGAAACAAAACCTTTGACATGTTATAACCCTTGTAAATTTTTAAATGGTTCAGTTTTAACACAGGTTTATGTGCCGACACGTGATTTTTTACTTATAAAGATTATACATACAACGTGTAACAAAAACCCTGTGGTTCCCTTTAAGTGCGTTATCAGAGTCAGTATTCAAACGTAAAGAAATAATTTTGTTTTCAAAAAACTTAAACATTTAAAAATGTTATTTTAATTCAAAAAAATATTTGCAAATTGTATGTGGTTTTATTACCTCTAACTGACACGAACATCGGTGAAGAGGGTTCTTTCACAATCCTCTTATTGTCCGGATAATGCAGAGGTAATAAAACCACATACAATTCGCAAATTATTTTTTTAATTAAAATAGTTTTTTAATGTTCAAGTTTTTTGAAATAAAAGTTATTTCTATACGTTTGAATACTGATTCTGATAACGCACTTAACGGTAACACCAGGGTTTTTGTTACATGTTGTATAATCGTTGCTTCAATGCTATCCAAAGTTTCCATTTCTTATGCAAAATAACCTTTAAAAAGTGCTTAATGAAAGGAAATGGTGACTATTACTTGGCTGAGATTCTAACTTATGACAGTTCTAACTTGGAGCAATTACTTAACTATAGAATACAAATCATTACTCAAGTAATTACTTTTACACAAGTAATACTTTTACTCAAGTAATTACTTTTACTTGTATATAAATGACGGGTGTTAGTTTAGCTTTAATTTAGTTGTAACTTCACTTTACTAATTCTTTGGAGTCTTTGCACTTACTAATTACTAATTACGGAAGAATAATTTAGACAATATTTGTTTGTGTGTTAAAGAGGAAAACATAGTAATAAAGCCATTATGTATGTAGTACATACATACATAATTATTGCTGTATATACGGACCTGTATCAATATCACTTGCGGAAGTAATAAATAAATAAACTTGTCGTGAGTCATTAAAATAATGGGTCAGCAAATACAGCATGTAAGGTTCCTGTGGGGAAACATTGTAATAAATACGATCTGTGTTCCGGTGCGAATGATAGCCACGTGATGCGTGTAAAAATGGATATTATACTGGAGTGCATGGTGCGTTTTCCTGCTTATCGTATTTATAATTGTATTTTACTTATTATCCATAATAGTATTTTATATGTATAATATGGTATATTTAATATTTTTTACAGAATATATTTGGGAGTAAGAGCAGGAACGGAATGATTTAATTCTTCCCTTTTTTTTTCCACACTTATTTATTGTCAATACCAGGATTTGAACCAAACGGTTAGCTTTGTTATTCGTAATGCGTACTGCAATGGAGTAAAATAAATTGCCTGTACTGTAATTTCTATGTACACCCCACTCCACTTAACTTCTTGATAACATCAGCTTTCTACGTAATGGTGGTCTGGAAGAATTCGCTTCCAGAATCATAAGATTTCTGGTGTACTTATCTTTATGTACTCCTTTATTGAAACCGTAATTGGTGTACTTGGTAATTGGTGAATATAAAAAACATAATTTACTCATAATAGCTTCTGGAGTCGGTGATAAGAAATAATGTATCATGAAATTAAACCTCGACTTGAGAAAGTATGTGGAAATTATTTTATTCTTTGAGATTTCGTGGTTGTTTTTTACTTTGTATCATAAATTTAATTTTTCGACCCTTTTGAGAGAACTATGGAACATTTCTTGCTGTAAGTAACAACTAGATTATCGCCTCAATAGTTTTCTTCAAACTAAATTATGACCACACTTGATGTATAGCCTATATAATAAAATAATAATAATAATGTAACAAAAGAATAAGGGTAACAAACGAGCACACTGTCCACCTGATGATAAGTGGATTCTGTAGCCAAATACCTAGACATCTACATTTATCCTCGATTAATAATCATAATGCAGAAACGTTGTCACCCCTTAGGACTAAGATAGAATGCCTTGTTTCCAGTAAAAAAGGGTATACGGTACTCTATGTTCAACATACGAAACATTAAGCTGGTACTTGTGAAAACGGGGTACCTACTACCCCGCTGGAGCCAACCCCTTCGTGCTACAAACATAATGTAGCTGCAGCTATATTATGAATGTAGCATGTACGTTTAAATTGGTTCACACATTTTCGAGGAACCTACGTAAAAACAAACACATTGAACACTCTTCGATTTTCAAAAACGGTTATAAAGAGATTCATTGTTAATATTATAAATAAAATAATACATGTTACTTATATTTGACTATTATGGGAAACGTCACGTCCACTGCAGTGTTTAAATTTAAATTCCTGCAACTAGAATAAACCATTAAGTGTATATCAGAACAAAATAATAGGATCATGTTTATGCACGCTCCGTGCTTCCTTACTCGTTATCACGATATTATTCAACTTGTCCTTAATAATTTAAAAATCCGAGAAGGGTAATACTTAAATTATTAATATGTTTTAAAGACGGTTCTATGGCTCATGGCTTCAGCGTATTATTGTTGCAACACAAATGGGTCAGCTCGGCCGGGGAAGGTTCACGGTCGTTCAGAGTACCAGTGTGAAATAGCACTACTCCTGTATTTCTAGAAATAAAATAGACTACTATTATTATACTTTAAGTACAGATTTGTTCCGCCTCCCATTTAAGACTGGAATTGCCAATTATCGGCCAATCTCAATTACCTCCATACTCTGGTATTGAACGCCCGCTGAATGGCATACCAAGAACAGAATGACCTCCTTAGTGACCGGCAATACGGGTTTCACCGAAATCGGTCAGCTGGGGACCTTCAAGCGCATGCCACATACATATGGGACGAGGCACTCAAG
Organism: Parnassius glacialis; assembly: GCA_033319125.1. Lineage (NCBI taxonomy): Eukaryota > Metazoa > Arthropoda > Insecta > Lepidoptera > Papilionidae > Parnassius > Parnassius glacialis. Next base: position 34,595,956 of record JAVANC010000012.1, on the reverse strand, counting down.
AACAGTGGGGAACCACTTACTGTTTCCCTTGATGTCTCGAAGACCTTTGACAGAGTTTGGCATGCTAACCTTTTGGGTAAGCTTTCAGTGTACGGATTATCCCCTGGTCTGATTGACTGTGTAAAGGACTTTCTACATGAGTTCCTCAGGGGTCCGTTCTCGATATCTATGGTGAATCTAAATCTAACACTACAGACAGGCTCCGAATGGGACGACGCCAATATTGTTAAATTCAACGTATCCAAAACAAAAGCATGTCTCTTCACTGCATAAAGGAGCCAGCTAACCTTGGCTCCTTCTTTCCGAAATGTATCACTGGAATACACAGACCACCTTCACTTGCAGGGGATTGACATATCCGCAAATTATGAACTTCGGGCAATTAATTGAATCCAAAGTCAAAGCAGTTGCAAGGAAGTTATGAGTCCTTGCAAAGTTTCGGCGATAATTCACGCCGGGACAGATTACATTATATAAAGCGCAAGTCCGGTCGTTCATGGAGTATTGATACCATAGAATAGAAAAGAATAGAATAGAATAACTCTTAATTCAATATACATTACATGTGTAATTCTTATTGAAAGTCATTTTCAACATATATGGGTTGGAGCTACAAAATGCCACCTAGCAGCTTTGGACTCAATGGAAAGGCATTCTAAGAGGCTTATTGGTGACCCAAATTTTGTTGAAACCAATCTTACCAGCCTCGAACAGAACCGAAAAGTAAACAGCCTGTCGGTCTTATACAGGATGCATTTCGGAGAGTGCGCGCAGGAATTGCATAAATTAATTCCTTCCTCTCCCTTCCACCATCTTACTACCAGACGTTCCACCAGTATCCACCCTTTTGTTAATGACTTATTTATTATATTATTTTACGCATTTGAACAAAAAGGTTTGCTGCGTCATTTATCAGGCGTACAGCAAAGGAGTGGAATATTTTTTTTTATATAGGATTAGGGCGACAAACAAGCACACAGTCCACCTGATGGTAAGTGGTGTCTGTGGCCCATAGACATCTACATTTATCCTCGATTACGAATCAAAATGCAGATGCGTTGTCAACTGTGTGGAATAAGATGGAATGCCTCGTTTCCAGTAAAAAGGGTCTCCGGTTCTATACGCTAACCATACGAAACACCGTAGCATTAAGCTGCTGTTTTACGCTGGTATTCTGTGAGAGCGTGGTCCTTCTCCGGTCGAGCCAACCCATTCGTGTTACAACTATACCAGAAATATAGCTGCAGCATGGCTCTACCACGTATAAAAAGTTGCCCGCATCTGTCTTTCCTTCCGATTACAGTGTAGGTATCTTCAAGCCAAGAGTGAATAGGCTTTCGTAAAGGAATTTCAGTCACGGCGGACAGCCTCAACTGAGATTAGCCATCGGTGTAGCACAGGATTATAGTTCCCAGGTCTTAGCGCAAGCACAGATGCACTCTCTATTACCTCACTCTCATAGTCCGGTGAGAGACTATGAGATCAGGCGTAGGACCAACGGCTTGACGTGCTTCTCAAGGCACGATGGTGAAACACCGCCAACTTCCTGACTCCGAGCGGCTACTGAAAATTTCTTGACGGAAAACTCAATAACTGATTTTTTCATGTCTCGACCTTGGCACTTCATGATCAACATTTGCGTTTACAACCACAGTGCAGTTCACGCGCGGTAGAAGTCAAACTTTCAAATGAAATTAAACATAAAACATAAATATTTCACATCAAATGATATATTTCATTTGATAATTTTAAACCGCAAATGCGGCATAAAATATAACATAATTTTTTTCATTTTATAGCAAATGAATGTTACAATCTTTATTTTTAAACATGTAGAGCCTAATGTTTTAGTATATTAATTGAATCAAAATAATATTTTGTTTTACCAACGGATAGAACTTGAGATGAACATGGATAAAATAAAGAGCATGTATAATGTCCATATCACACCTTTATCTATATTTCGGGAAATTACAACACATCTTCTGGTAGGGTATACCTCAAAACTTGAAAACGAGACTGTACAACCAGTGCGTATTGGCAGTGATGACTTATGGAACTGAGACGTGGTCTTAGTTAGCTGAAGTGTCAATGGGCCGGTCATATAGCTCGAAGAACCGACAACCGATGGGGAAAAAAGGTTCTCGAGTGGCAGCCTCGAACCGGTAGGTGGAGTGTAGGGCGACCCCCCACTAGATGGAGTGACGATCTGGTAAGACATGCAGGAAGTCGATGGATGCAGGTGACTCAGGACCGTGCTTTGTGACATTCCTTGTGGGAGACCTATGTTCAGCAGTGGACTTGTGAAGGGCTGTAATGATGATGATGATGATGATGATGGTATATAATTAATCAAAGTATTTACCGTTGTTATCATCTCATAAGTAGTTCATTGATCCCTTTACTAAAAAAACTAAAATTTTCGACTAAAATTGCTCTGTAGCAGCGACGTCATCTTAATTCCATAGGTGGTCCATAAATCGTTAAGATATGATATCTTGATATGAAAGATTCAAATTCTTGGATGTGATAATTTTAAAGAATATAATTTTATTTTTTTGATACATTTGTATTTTTTTTATTTTAAGAGTTCAAAGTCATATTAACCATCTTTCAAATACCGCACACAGAAGGGACTGAGATAATAAGATACACTTTATACTGATTCTCCCGCGTCTGAGCCGTACGACATAACTCCTCGCTTATAGAGACGTTCGATTCTCATCAGGTGGCTAGGCATCGACTGCGCGCCGAGCCGTGTTGAATTGTAATTTTTCATTATCTCTTAAATTATGCATCCAAATAACATGCTATAAAGAGTTCATCTTCATTAAATTGTCTTGATGCTGAAGTAACTTTTAATCGTAAGGATATAATCGTAATACACACGAGTATGACATGCCTAATAATAACGACCATAAATCGCTTTTTAAATTTCAATATTATTTTTTCACAAAATACCTTACCTTATACCTTGGTTAAATATCATTATTATGTTCAAAACTTAAATAAATAAAGATCGCAAATAGATAAAGACGGCTCCGTGCCGCAGTGGCTTAGCAATCAGTTGTTGCGCTGGGGGCTGCGGGTTCGAATCCCGCACGGAACAAGTATTTGTATGGCCTACAAAAAATTGTTCCGGGTCTGGATGTTTGTCCTTGTGCAAGTTATGTTTGTAAACTGCCTCCACGACACAGGAGAAAATCCTAGGGTGGGAGTAACGTTTTTTAAAAAAAGAATAAAGAATCTTTCCTACATCAAGAAAAATGCGCGATAAGTGAAAGATCTATATTTTTGTAGAACATTGTATTTATGTATCACTAACCATTATGCCAGTGCATGCAGAAAAAGCTTTTTCTTCCGAACTGCTTTACCAAAATCAATATTTAAGGCTTACTTAGATGTGTAGCCTAATGCTAGATAGCCTATACTATTCTTGATGAATTTGGCTATCATATACAACAATAATTTATCAAATCGGACTGGTAGTTCTGGAGATTAGCTTGTTTTAACAAACAAAACCCTCTTCCGCTTTATAATATTAGTATAGATTTTAACTTATTTTCTCGCAGGTTAAATCATATGCTTGTCTCTTTTAGTGTCGCTTTTTTGTTTCATAACGTTTCAAATCACAACGATACTTAAGAAATTTCACTCCAAAAACACAGTTCAGTCTTAGCGTAGCATTTATACGGAAATTAAAACTCAGGTTGTGATTAGGTATTTATTTTATTCATACCTAATAAATACAACATATACAGTCAATTTGGTTAAAGTTCCTGATTCAAGCCAGGTAGGTCGCTAAAAAGAGTATCGATATCCGTTGTTCAAGCCGTTATTCGTAATGTATATAAACTTATCGCATAACAAACCAACTACAGAGTGCACTTAGATTTCTAAAACATTTACAGAAGTGTACTTTTTCAAACGAAACCAAAACAATAGCACGTCTGACATCTATCTATTTTGACTTGTTGCCATCTGTCAACGTAATTGACTTTTTTTGTTTGGCACAATGCTGATTTGCCAATGAGATGACAATAGTATTGTTAACGAAAATGAAAATAGATGATTTCTCTGTACCCCAGTTCCTTGTGGCATATATTAATCTGAGATATATATTAAAATATAAACATTTTCATAATATATTTAACTTTATAACAACTTTTGAAATATGTGATTGAAGGTATTGTGCGATTGGCCAAATCACAGGGGGCCATAAATGCAGCACAAAAGTATTAAAAAATAGGTACAAAGTTCAAAATCGAAAAAGTCCTTTTTATTTTTATTTCACAAGTCAGAAGTGTCCGTTACTATCTAATGAATGTTGTCTAATGCATAATTAAGGATAAGAATTTTAATAATTTTCAAATATATGTTGGTTCTTAGGCGAGTTTTAACATTGTCCTTTATTTAGTTCACACGCGGCAGAAGTAAACCTTCAGAAAACTAAACTTCGAGAGAATAATACAAATGCGGAGTATCAAAAGTAGGATAAATGTAGGGTTTGTGTAATTAAAATAATAAACAAATTGGTAATAAACTATATATACTGTATTCTATCTCAATCTCTCGCAGGCTAAATCCTATATATGTATATTTTTGCCTCTTTATAAAATTGTGCTTCCCCGTAGTAACGGCGTAAGAGAATCTATTATCTCCTTTCGTTCCGTAAATTACAGGAGGTAACTATCAAAATGACCAATAATCTTATAGCCTCCTATATATATATATATATATATATATATATATATATATATATATATATATATATATATATATATATAAGGATATATTCTTGTATATCACCATCATCATTGCAGTCCTTTACAAATCCAATACAAAACAAAAGCTTGCCCCAAGGAATACCACAAAACTCGGTCTTTAGCCACCAGCCTAGTCGAACCAGGTCGTAACTCAATCTGGTTGGGAGAATCTTGTATAGGTTGCGACTTTAGAATCTTTCTCTACCATCTGTCTATTCATCGAGCTATATGGCTGGTCTAATACCACACCAGCTTGCTAATCCGTTACACTATTTCAGTTGGAATATGTCGGTTCTGCTGCGGATACTACAGTTACGGATTCTATAACGCAAAAAACTCCGAGAATAGTCCTCTCCATATCTCGCTGAGCAACTTCAACCTTTTTTCATATGGCCAGCTTGTATATACTGGGTATAAAATATCAATACCAGCAACAGCAAGTAGCGTCAAAAGTGCGTGGCATTTGATTCTGCCTTCCTACAATCATACAATTGATTAAATTGAAAAATTTAAAAATTAATGTAATAATATCCAAAATTACAAAAACCACGCTAGTAGGTACCTGAATTGTTTTCATCATTACACCCATACACAAGTCCACTCCTGGACATAGGCCCAGCCCAAAGTGTCCATCGTATGAATGCATCAAAAATCCTCACAAGTACATAATCTTCCACCACTAATAAATAGGCGTATACGCTTCAAATCAATTAACCATGTTGATAGTCTAAATATACCAAGAAAAATTTATTTTACAACGAAAACGAAATTTCTAGTTCATATCTCTAATGTGTATTTGAACCAGAGAAAATAAACAAAAACCATTTTGTATCTATTCCAAATCCGAAGTATTAATTTCTACAATAGTAACTTTTGTAATAATAACAACTATATATATATAGTTCTGAGTGTAAGTTGTTATTATTACAAAAGTTACTATTGTAGAAATTAATATATAATTTAAGAATAATAGAATAAATAAATATATATATATATAATAGATACAAAGTGTTTTTATTTTGTTTGTGTGCCTGTTGAGCAGTGCAAGGCACGTCGAGACGCGTACTTCGCGCTGGTTCATCATTGAGTTCGTGGGGCACCCATTTATCAAGCTTTTTTACCTTGCATATTTGACGCAAACGGACCAATATTGTTTTGATGCTAACGTCTAAAGCTGTTGCTAATTTAGCCAGTAGTAGTAGATTGAGTATCAGGGTTCATTTTTCAAGCCAAAATTTCCAGAATATAAGCGGACAAACCAATAAGAGTTGGGGCTAGGGTGTGGGTCCCGGGACGTCTCTCGTATCTCGAAGTCTCGACATTTTTCGTAATTTTAGTTGTCTCGAGTACCGGGACTTTCGGGTTGAGACTCAAGACGAGACAGGATTGTCGAAATTATGTAATCATTTTTTTTTTCAAATAATTGAAGGAACCTAGGACCATGTGTTAGTTTAATGAATAATTACTTGGTTTACTACGTAACTACCGAGTAAGCAACATAATAAATGAAACAAATATGTGATTATGAGAATTAACAATGAGATTATGAACTACGATTAAATACTAGAATTACTAGATAATAGTAAAGTTATTAAGAATTAGTATGATTTTTAACTAAGTTCGTTTCATAACCATAAGATTTAACTGTTTAGAAGTGCATCTGGGTGTGACTAAAATAAATAAACAGTTAGAATTCTTCAAAAAAGGCTTACCCATCTTAAAAAAAACAAAAAAGTTTTTCTTAAAAGTCTCGAAGGCCCGGGAATTCCCGGGACTTTGATTATAGGCTGTCTCGTGTCCCGGGACTTTGAAATTGTCGAGAATTCCCAAACCATAATTGGGGCGTTTGTTAGTAGTATTCCCTCCGTAAACGTCGTTGATGTTTCCTGCCGTTAGTACCGCGTTGCTGCCACGACTGTACTCATATTCCACAATTACTTGAATTTTTAACGTATCCACAATAACTACAAAGATTAAAATGCGAGTTTTGAAAAAAGAATTCCATATTTTTTTTAAATAAAATTATTCTGAAATTAGAATTCTTCGCCAAACAAAAATAATTTTGATAAGAAATAGCCAGTACTGCAATAACAAATATCTTATTTTTTTTTAGTAATAATACCTATTGTTTCTAAAATATTTTAAGATATTTAAGAATTATAATAATACGATTTGCCTCGCCTCCGCATGGATAATTTTTGAATCTCGACAACAGCGCCACCCTCGATTCAAATTGTGAATCTACACCATTCTCAAATCAACTTAATCACTCACACAGAATTTTATCAAAATCGGTGCAGCAGTAAGTCCTCCTAAAGAAGGATTTCTGCAGGAGAATTATATATATAAAGATGTCAAACACTTGCAATTTACATTTTTACGACGTATATACATATTTTAATATCTATAGATACAAAAATATGTAGATATGTCAAATCAAAAGAAATATACTTTTACTGGAGGCACATCATTAAGGTGCGTACACGTGTAATACACATGTGCGTACGTGAGAAAATTTAACAATGCCTGTTCACATTTTCATTAAACCAACCATATGACACTTAATGGCAACTCGCTTTATTGAACGGCTCAAAAAAAAATAAAAGTATTTTTAGGGTTCTACTGTCAAACAATGAATTCTTAATATTTCGTTTCTTATGTATTTGATGGAATTAGATAAACATTTTAAATATTTTCTTTCAAGAAGTAGAGGTAATAATTTAGTATTTTAAAATATAAATTTTTACAAATACAATGCGATAGAATAGATTGCGGCGTCGAGTTTTTGCTGATCAAAGTCTCGGATGGGGGCGACTAAATCTAGTCCAGTTCAATCCCCAGAAGACACAAGTTTGTGTGTTTAATGCAAAAAAGAACCCCTTTGAGTTATTATGTTATATGGATATTTTTATATTTTTTTAATAGAATAAGGGAGACAAACGAGCACACAGTCCACCTAATGGTAAGTGAATAATGTGGCTCATAGAGATCTATGTTTCTCACCATCGATTACGAATTAAATTTCAGATGCGTTGTCACCCCTAAAGACTAAGGTGAAATGCCTTGTTTCTAGTGAAAACGGGTGTCCGGTTCTCTACACTCGCCATACGAAGCACAGCACCACTAAGCTGTTTCACGCTGGTGTTCTATGAGGGTGGATTTATGCTACAACCATAATATAACTGCAGTATAGCTCTACCACTATACTATTCTAGAACTTCTAGAGAAGTGGTACTTAAGGAGTCGTCGTGAATTACATATTAAGCGAGCAGCCTGGGTTCGATCCCCGCCGGCACCAATAAAATTGTTAATTGTTGCAATTTGGCGACAACGCGGTAGACAATTTAAAAAATACTTTCTTACCCCAAAAACGCCTCTAAATCAAGAGGCGGGCTATGCCCAGCTGTGAGAATCATACACACTGTAACTTTAATATTAAGTACCTTATATAAATAAAAAACTAAACTAACAAGCAACGCACGCATTAAATTTCATCGAATAACTTTGGCTATCCATCTCCATATTTCCGTGCGTGTAGCGGTTTTTGAAACTCGTCGGGAACGCGTTCCTCGCGCAAATCAACTTGTGAATGTTGCAGTAATAAATTCACAAATTTAAACCGCGAAGCGCAGCTGCCATACTTAATAAATAAAAAATTTACCAGGGGAAATTTTGTTTATCCGGTTTTCCCATATTTAAATAAAACTATTTTTAACGGACTTGATTACGTTTAATTTACTTATTTATAATTCTCGACGTTTCTGGCATTTTTTTTGAAAACTGGCGTTTAAAAGTGCTTGCTTTTATGTATTATTATCATTTTCGTCATCATTACAGCCTATTAAAGTCATCTGGACATACACCTAATCTATGAAATTATGAAGTCGGTTATTATGTTTTTTAAGTATAATTATTTGACTTTTTTGAGAGGACTACCAACATCAACCAACCTCATGGTGATAACTAGAATAAAGTTTAAATGTCATATTTATCATATTTCATCTCATATTTTTTCACTATCAGGAGTTCAATTATTTCATTTTATTTAAAAGGGACCATCCTTGAGGTAGCCCATTTATTTAGAATAGAATAGAATAGAATAATTTTTTATTCTATATTGATTATTACATAACACTTATTGAAAGTCATTTTTTATTTACTAATTAAAGCAGTGGTAGAGACACGCGGCAGCTTTTTCTGTCGCACGGATGGGCCGGCTTGAACCGGGGTGGTACCACGACCTCACAGAATACCAGCGTGAAGTAGAGGTTTACCTCTGCGTTTCGCTTGGTGAGTGCAGGTGACCGGAGGCCCTTTTTACTGGAAATGAGGCATTCCATCTTAGTCCTCACGGGTGACAACGCATCTACATTTTGATTTGTAATAGAGGATAGATGTAGATGTCTATGGGCCGCAGCAACCACTTACCATCAGGTGGACTGTGTGCTCGTTTGTCACCCTCATCCTATAAAAAAAAGCAGCCTTCCTCATTGATTTTTCAATTGGCATTACAATTTGCGAAACTAATGGACAATTTAGAATTTAAATCATAGTTTTTCTAATCAAATGATCGAGACGACTTAAGAATGGGCATCCAGAGAGTTAAACGCCGCAGTACGTACGTAAAATTTGGCATAAAAAGACAACATTTTAGTATGCTAGCCATGTGTAGGCTTATTTCTTTCAGACGACTAGATGTCTCCTTAAATTTTTAAATCTGTTTACTGACAAAGCATTGAAAGGATTAATCCAGAACAGGAGCACTTATAAGGCAAAGCAATTCTTCAAATCTTTATATTTGAGGCTAGATCGTTAAATTCGCAAACAATTTGATATTTTTCGGAGTTGGGTAAATTTTAATCATTAACAAACGGTATAGTAAATTATTTGAATAATTCTAGTTTCTCTTGAAAAAAAAAAATTCTGTTCAATAAAATTATATTTTTTTTTTCATATTGTATGAAAAATATTGAATTTTCCTTTGTAAACATCTTATAAAAATGTATAAATATTCTGCATAAATAGCCCTAAAATCATTTATCAAAACTGTGCTACATATATCGTAAGATATTAACATTTTTACTTTAGATCGAATTCTGCTGTTCTAATCATGAAATAATTACGTCTATAGTTCGTAAGAGCTCTGTTTATATAAATGTTTGCTACTGGAACACTTAAATAAACATCAGATAATAATAATTTTAGTTTCTTATCTGTGTATTATATTGGATTGTTACTAATAAATGATAAAGAAATAGCTTCATCACATTTAGCAGATAAGTCAAAATGTGTATATTACGGATATAACACAAAAATAGTTATATATTTCTTTTAAATCTATGTTAACTATAAATTAAGAGGGGCACTTCACAGTGTAACAAATCGCAGCAGTAAAGTACGTGCTCTTAAAACAAGCAAAAAGCAATAATAGTGTGGAAATTGAGTATATACTCTCGTCAATGTTGGTGTAACCTTTGGCGGAAAAAAACCATTTCGTTAATGCCAGGCAAAAAATGTCAACTGCTTTAATATTTCATGCAATCTAATGCGACGGTGCCCTCTCTCATTTTTTGGCTTATAATATAAAAGTAAGCCATGTCATGGTATTTGAGATTAGGAGTAAGCGACATGACAAGTATCACCTATTTCACTAAATTATAAAATTTTCAAAAGAGTGTTTATGTTTGAATATCTTGTTCACTTTCTGATTTCCCATCTCAAGGGTGATGATGACAGAGAGAGATAACGGAGGGCATTGTCAGTGAGAGTGAACATGATGGCTCGCAGGTTTGCACGTATTATATTTTCATATATCAATAAGATGGGTAGGTAATTTAATAACTGGTTTTCAAGGTAGTAGCTTTATTTAATATTACTACTTACCTACAAAACAAGATTGTTAGTACTAACGATTTAAATTAAGTTTGTATCATGTATAGAATATTTAATTTAGACTTATTACTTAAATAATTACTGTCATTAACTTTATTTATAAAATAATTTAATAATAATAAATAAGTGACAATTAAATAGTAACTGCGAACCTAACATGAATATTATAAAATGTGTATAAACTACCAGTTATTCTTTTGCTGAAATATTGATTAACAGTTACTTAATTATTTAGGATGGAAAATTTATGTTATTTAGAATAATAATCTTCAATATTGGGTTAATATTTAATATAATAAAAGTTCACTGTAAAAAATACATCAGTCAGTTGTCTGATTACCGCCGACAAGTGAACAAGTGAGAAGGGGTAACTTTACTAGTCTGCTGTAAGGAGTCGAAAGGCTCTTAAGCTAAGTAACCTAATTTTATTGGACCGGAATACTAAAGCTAAGTAATTTATGAATTTTGCTGTTATACTATATATCATTTAAATTTTAATAGCATTTCGTGACCTATGTATTTAAGAATTATGTATTGTTGGTTTGTTCATACTAACTGTATAAAACAACATATTGTAAATTAACTTTTCTTGTTCTTCCCAGGAAAGAAGTTTTATCCGAGTCAGTGGTAGAAGTACTACATTGAATAAAAATGATTCTATTCTATTCTAAAGAGTATTCATGTAACCGTACATTTAATATTAAAACAATAACTTAAAAATTATATTTCAGGGATATTCGCGGAAGCGCGTGTGGACTGCTTTTACGCTACTATGCGAAAGAGTTGCGCGTCTCTGGCGCGCAGGGTGCACGGGAGCAACAATAGCATCCTGAAAATGATCGCGATCAAACTGGACTGCTTTGCAAGTACCATTGTAGTTCCCATATAAATGTTTAAATATTTTACATTTAAACATTTACAATATTTTCTGCAGTATATTGTTATAAATAATATACCTACTAACCCAGTTATAAGTAATACTAACAAAATTTGAGTCTTAGTTACTTAAATTAATGAACTCTTATTTTTCTTTATTAAACAATGTAAGACAACGTGTCTTTTTACATTAAGCCTTGTAAATTAAAATTACATTTTGATATAATAAATTTGTCAATCCAGAAATAAAATTTATTTCTATCATAAGTGAGCTGCCAATTGCTGTAAGGTAGGAACGATAAACAACTATAGCAGAAGTGTTGAATTTTCGCACGTACGTTTTACGTCACTTCAGCTTTACATTGCCACCCTGTGTTGAGCTTGAAGTATTTGCAATTTCTTTTTAATGTTGAAAAACTCCCCATATTTTTAGCAGACTTCTTATTCTTAATTCGATTGTATTTTCATGAATGCTATGCGATATCATCGCCAATTGTAAAGCAATAGATAGACTTAAACCTTTAGAATTTGAATTACGCTACAATGCGTAATTCAAAAGCGTACCCATTGAAGTTTAATAAAAAAATCTAACTCTTAACATTGATAATATAGGATGAAATTTTAATGTAAGTAACTTGATATTAGGTACCGTGTATTGGCGGTGCGAGAATATCCGCAGTAGCAACACAGGGAAACGAATCAGGACATGGGCAGCAGTGTCTTCCTATTAACGACTAAAAGTAAACACTGTGATTCCCAAACTGCTTGCCACGCGTAGGAACTATGGTAAATATCCCCCATATGAGGCAAATTGCCTATGTTAGATAAAAATAATTCCCATTAAATAATAATAATAATAATAATAATATAATAATAATATTCCACAACTATCACACAACGCCATCTAGTCCCAAGCTAAGCAGAGCTTGTGTTATGGGTACTAGACAACTGATAAACATACTTATATATTTCTAAATACATAAATATTATAGATAAATTACACCCAGACACAGAACAAATGATCGTGCTCATCACACAAACATTTGTCCTGGGTGGGAATCGAACCCACGACCTCCGGCATAGCAGTCAGGGTCACTAACCACTAGACCAACAGGCCTGTCAAATAAATATAATAATAAAAATAATGTTTTGTATAAATCTGATGCTAGCGTTGATTTATAATGACATGAAATCATAAAACATCAGTGCCCCAGTAACTAAGGATGTTGTTGCACAACATTCTAAAAATATTGGGGATGGTAACGTGACCGTCATCCGACAGATACAAAACTTTTTCTCACGATATCTCTCCATGCAGAGCACGACACTTCGTTCTTATTGAACTACTGTAGCTCTATTTTGCTGTCAGTCGTCTGTAGCTAATCTACATGATTTAATCGTAATCAAGCATGGTTGTCATGTTAGCTCCGCAGGTTCAGATCCCGCTAGGCTGGTGGTAACACTATTGTTGTTCTTTCTATTTGGTGAAAGGCACTTGGTAAAACAAAACATACAATTGACATTAATGTTTGAATTGACGCCCGCAGGTATCCAACTTGAGCTACTCGCATACTATGAAATTTACTTAGCTCCTGAGCTACCGTGGGCCTTCCTTAGTTCACGAACGCAAAAATTAAATTTTCCTATTCGAAACTTTCTAAGTCTTGTCATCCTTATAAGTACTTCCTTCGCCGATGATTCGCCATTTTATGTTGACTGTGTTGAAATTTAATAAAGAGCATCGTAAAAAGCAAAAATTACACAAGGGTAAAAAGTAAGGACGTACTACTCCACGAAGAAGTATTTTACGGTTTGAAAAATTTATGAAAAGGTAAATTAAAGAATAAAATTGTAAAAAGATTTGAATAAAGAGATTTGAAAAAGTAATTTGGCGGCTTCATTGATTTCCTTGTCACATTTTCCGAGTGATGTAAAGAATCTGGAATTAAAGGGTAATATAGAAAAATCCGAAGGCATATCTAGTGGCTTTGGAATTATCATTGATTTCGTCATTTTAATGTTTACTGGAACATAAAAAACATTATTTGGGGGTTTTATTTTCCGACATCCATTTTTAATGCTTACGTTATTTGAAGTACTCCAGCTCAAAATTAAATACATCTTCAAGGCAATATTTAATAGGCTTTTATTCAGCTAATTCAGGCACTTTACTATCACTTCTTACCATCAAGTGGGATAGTAGTAAAGTACTTTCTTTTAATAGTTTAAAAAATCTAGACTTAGCGATTTCGTCTGTATGTTGATACGTCAGGAAATCAATCACGTTGTTATTATCAAAATCAAATTCAATTTTAATTCAAATTTGTCTATTTTAGGGCAATTTTTAAAATTAAGAATTTTCTCAATAGATCTGTTAGAAATAATATCTGAATATTATGTTCAAATTTAATAATGAATACTGTTAAAAAGTTTTACTAACGAGGTCCACTAAGATACTACGGTGGCTGGCGCTACTTAGCGGTCAGCTAACGCAGAGTCTACATCACCTGAAGATGCCTCGTGTAGAGGCGAAACACGTGTCGTATTGTCATCAGTGGTGTGTCTGTCCTATTGTAGTGGTGTTGGGAGTAGTGGAGGTAGCATTAGTGGTGACGGGGATAGTGCACGCAATTGAGGGAGGTCGGGAGGTGCTCTTCAAACTAGGTAAGACATCATTTTATTTTATCGAGCAAAATGTACGCGAGGTAACTTTTTAAAAACTTTGATATAATGGATTTCCGCAAAGTATTGCCTGATTCTATTAATTATGATTTTTTTTATAAGATAGGGGGCTAACGAGCATGCCGCTCACCTGATGGTAAGTGACTACCGCTGCCCATGAACAACAGCACCAAGGGAATTGCAAATGCGTTGCCGGCCTTTTAAAAAGAAGTAGGCTCTTTTCTTGAAGGTCTCTAAGTCGTATCGGTCCGGAAAAATCGCTGGTGTTAAACTATTCCACAAGGAAGTTGTGCGAGGAAGAAAACATCTTCTAAATCGCACAGTGGTGGACCGCATCATCCAGATGGTGTGGATGGTATCGGGAGTTCTGCCGGCGATTTTTTGTGAACAAACAATCAGGAGTTCTGCCTGCGATCTTTTGTGAACAATGTAATAAGGTAATCTAATCTTTTATTGCGCCTTGCATTTGACCGCTTTTTATTGCCTCCAAAAGTGGTAACAATAATATACAATAATTAAAAATTAAAAATTTTGTACAGCCGACTTCAATATGAGTTATAAAGAATAACTCAAAAACTATTGGTCTGACCTTCATAAAATTCATATGGGTTCACACGAAAAGTACCAGCTTTCAAATAAAAAAGAATAATCCAAATCAGTTCACCCAGTAAAAAGTTATGAGATAACACATAAAAAAATAAAAACATACAGTCGAATTGAGTACCATCTCATTTTTGGAAGTCGACAGAAAATAATCTACAATTTTCCAACTAGATATCTTTAAGAAAATCCTAATGATGCCGAAATTAGAATAAGCTGTAGAACGTCAGCTTACACAGAGCTTTGCCTTAAGCTTTTGCGCCGTACTGTGATAAAAGCTCAAAGCAGAAATAAAAGCATTTACACCCGTATACTTTGACGTAACTCATTATTATTAATCTGCCGATTTCTGTATAAGGAGCTAGTGCGCTTTATATTATATAATTCAGTCTTGTGTTTAATAAATACAATAAGTATCATTTAATATATCTGTTACGGCTTGAATGTTTCGCAATGTGTTTCGTGGGTGGCTTTGGGAACCAGAGAACAACCAGACCAAGGGCTTGCTAACCCGATGATCCCAACCGGGAAGTAAACGAAAATAGCTTTAGAACTGGGTAGATAAGGCAAGGATACTCACAAGACTGGAGCACTCCTCGTGGTTATCGTGAAGTCTGTATATTTAGGCTGAAGTTCTCGTGTATACACAGATACCACACTGCACTTCGAATGTATATGGACACGAGCAATTGCACGATAGTCTTACAACTTATTTATTGAGTATTTTTAAACGAGCGGTAACGAACACGTTTTATGCGTGCGCGGCCATCTTGCTTCCTCTTTTTTCGACGACAGGTGGCGCACCATTTTGAGTAGTGCGTATATGGGGGAGGCGGGAGGATAGGAAATACTTAGGAAAAGGATGTTATATTGGGACTGTTCCGAAGCCACAACATTCCCTCCCACCTGAAATCACCTAGGGATTTCACAAGACAACCATCGACCCGGCAGCTCTCCAGGTCCCCAGTTGCTCATAGAGTATAAATTAATATAAACTAAATAGATATCTGAGCTAAGTTGTGCATTGATAACCTTAACTAAACTACAAAAGAAAATCAAACTTAGTTAATTTAATTTTAAAATTAGAACTTACAATCTAGCTTAATAAAACAATAAAAATAAGATTCAATCAAGAGGAAGAGGGCAGACTTTGACTACTGGTCTTGTAAGTAAGCCTCTTTTGGTCTTTAAGGTCACAACCCGGATAAAATTGTCCTTTCCGGGGTGGATTTGGACTACTCGATCTAGGCGCCATTCGTTAGGTGGTAGATTAGGCTCAATGATTGAAACGACTTGACCAATATTAGGATGTTTGTGATCATCCTTAAACCACTTAACTTTTTGTTGAAGCGTATGCTGCGTAATAATCACTTTGCCAAATACGCCAAAAACTTTGAGAAAGCTTTTGAAGTAACTGCCAGCATGTTCTAGGATTCATATCTTCAACGGACGGTTCTAGTAGAGCTACTAAAGGATGTCCTATAATAAAATGACCGGCCGTGAGAACATCAACTTCGCCAGGATCAGACGATAACTGACAAATCGGTCTTGAGTTCAGTATCGCTTCAACTTTAGTTAAAACTGTAGTTAGTTCTTCAAACGTCAGGACTTGTGAGCCTATGACCCTCTTGAGATAATATTTAGTAGATTTTATGCCACTTTCAAAAATGCCTCCAAAGTGAGGTGCTGAAGGTGGATTTAATTTCCACGAGATTCCACGAGACGTTAATTGATCAGAAATATCCTGTTTTTTATCTATCAATAATTTAACCATTTCCTCAAGATATCGTTTAGCGCCTACAAAGTTAGTGCCACAATCTGTCACAATATGTTGACATATTCCACGTCGAGACACGAATCTGTCTAGGGCGGCTAGAAACGCTTCTGTAGACAGTTCAGATACGAGTTCTAAATGAACTGCTTTTACAGATAAACAAATGAACAAGCATATGTAAGCCTTACTGAACCGTGCGTTACGTCGTCTGTTTTCTTTTATAAGAAAAGGACCGCCAAAATCAATCCCTACATGTTGAAAACAGTAACCTTGTTGAGATCTACAAGGTGGCAGGTTGCCCATAGACGGCTGATAGGATATAGGTTTAACCCGAAAGCAAGTTACACACTTTGTTAAAATAGAACGAATAAGATTTCTAATTCCTAAAATCCAGAACTTGCGAACAATTAGTGATAGTAACGTGCGAGGTCCACAGTGCAAATACCGTTTATGATAATAGCTAATAATTAATTGAGATAAAATAGATTGTTTCGGTAACAAATATGGATGTTTTGTGTGCTCAGGTAAGTTAAAATTAGTAAGTCGTCCACCCACTCGCATGAGTCCTAGGTTATCAATAAACGGAGACAACTTTTGTAAGTATTTAGGTAGAGGCTTCTGCGCTTTTAATTTAGACATCTCTTGATTGAAGCTGCCCCGTTGGACATATTTAATAAGGCTAAGCAGAGAGCACTTTACCTCATTCGTAGTCAAGTGACCTTTCTCGCGTTGGCTTGGTTCTTTGCGCGAATTAGAAATGAAGCGAAAGACCCATGCCAATATTCGCTGTAGTCGCGATAAGGATGAATAACGATTTAATAACACCTTCATAATGTCTTTATCAGATTCCCGAGATTGAGCAATCAGAGTGCGTGTTCTCAACTCTGGCAACTCATCCTGGGGCTTACACCGAATTTGAGCTGGCCAGTGATCTGGATCACTAAGCATCCAATCTGGTCCTGACCACCATCGCTTACAATTGACCAATTCTGCACACGAGAGACCTCGGCTAGGAAAGTCAGCAGGATTGTCCTGAGTCGAGACATGCCTCCAGGTAGAAGGTTCAACTGCGTCAGTTATTTTAACTACTCGATGCGCAACAAAAGGTTTCAATTTGTATGGCTCTGTATTGATCCAAGCTAATACAGTTGAGCTATCAGTGTAGGCAACAATATGAGATATATTTATTTTCGAAATAAGTAAAGTTTGCATGTGTTTGAGAGTACGTGATAACAAGAGCGCACCGCACAACTCCAAACGATTAACTGTTAGAGGCTTAATCGGAGCCACTTTAGATTTAGAAATCAAAAGAGAAACTTGTTTTTGATCATCGATACTTGATCGAAGATAGACACAGCACCCATATGCTTTGGTTGATCCATCGCAAAACCCAATCAGCTGGTGTGTAGCTGTTAAATCAATCACGGTTTTACGAGGGATTTTTATCGATTTTATATAAGACAAGTCAGACACAAATGAAACCCAATCGTTACACAGATTGGCGGGAATGATTTCATCCCAACCCAATCCAATACGCCATAAGTTTTGAAGAAGTAGTTTGGCTAAAAGAATAAACGGTGAAAGCCAACCCAACGGATCATAAATACGAGCAACGTGGGACAGGATTGAACGTTTCGTAAACTCCACATTCACAGGAGAGACGGAGTAAGTGAAATAGTCTTCCGCAGGATCCCATTGAACTCCTAAAACCTTAAGCGTTATTGAACTATCATCAGAAAATGTCTTCCGACACTGACAATGTTCCAGGGGTAACGATCGAAGAAATAAAGGGCTGTTACTGCTCCACTTACGCAAATCTAGCTGAGCACAATTAAGAAGATTAATTAAATCTTCTTTAAGCTGAGAGGCTGCTTCGACTGAGGAAGCACCTGTAGTAATATCGTCCATGTAAGTATGATGCCGAAGAGCTTCAGCTGCATGAGGAAACTGATCACCGTGATCTGCAGCTAACTGATGTAATGTTCGTATCGCTAAGTACGGCGAGCTTTTGACTCCGTATGTGACCGTACGAAGTTCAAATTCTTGAACAGGCAAGGAAGGGGATTCACGCCATAGTACGTGTTGCCACACTCGATCCTCAGGCCTTATCAAGATTTGCCTGTATATCTTACATATGTCACATGTAAAAACTATATTATGGACCCGAAATCCAGTAATAATGTCAACCAAATCAGCCTGTAACTTCGGTCCAGTATAAACAATATCATTTAATGATAGTCCATTAGTTGTCTTGTGACTCGCATTGAATACAACGCGAAGTTTGGTCGTTATGCTTTCTGGACGAATCACGCAATGGTGAGGAATGAAATATATACCAGGTGTAATATCCTTTCCCACTGGTTGCATATGATTAAGCTGCTCATAATCACGCATAAAATCGTTATAAAGTGATTTAAGTTCTGGTTGTCGGCAAAGTTTTTTCTCAAAATTTATAAACTGCGACAAAAAACTATTATATGAGCCTCCCATATAGACAGACGACTGCGTCAATAAGATAGGGACTACATATCGACCGTCCGATTCCCTATAAGTTTGAGTGGAATACAGGCGTTCGACCTCCTCATCTTCTGAAGCAGGTATATGTTGATGAGGCGGTTCCTCGACTTCCCAAAGTCGTTTCATCATCTTCTCCAATGAATTGGTTGAAGCAATTAATGAAGTGCCAACCGATTTTA
Organism: Parnassius glacialis; assembly: GCA_033319125.1. NCBI lineage: Eukaryota > Metazoa > Arthropoda > Insecta > Lepidoptera > Papilionidae > Parnassius > Parnassius glacialis. Next base: position 34,576,670 of record JAVANC010000012.1, on the reverse strand, counting down.
CCGGACTCTCCACATTAGTGGGTCCTGACAGAACCCAACCAAAGACGCTATGTAAAGCAGCAGGATAGCCGGGCTCTGGGTGAATGACACGGCCGTCATAGATGTGATGAAATACTTCAGCACCTAGCAATAAATCAACATCAGACGGTTTGTCAAAGTCACGATCCGCTAATACTAAGTGTTTATAACAGTCTCGAACCGCTAGAGGAATATCAGTAGTTGGCATTTTAGAAGTAATGTTATCGATGACTATAGGATTAATATCAAATTGTGGGTCATTCGAATCACACGGGCGTATAGAGCATTGAGTCACTCCCTTGACTTGACACACAGACTGTTGTCCAAGTCCAGCCACAGTTGTGGTGCATCGACGTAATTGAAAACCAAGTCTATTTGCACATTTCATAGTGATGAAGCAGTCCTGAGCGCCGCTATCGATGAGCGCTCTAACTTGATGGAACGTGCCATTAGAGTACTGCACACGCACCATGCACGTCCCGAGCAGCACCACGGACGGGCCACGAGCCTCTCCCACGAATGCACTCGTGTTAGTGTGGGCGCTACTCGAACCGGTGGTCACCGCGGTCGGTGATCGAACTTGGTTGTCGATGTGTACCAGAGTGTGATGATTACCACTACAGATAAAACATCTCATTTTTGAGACGCATTTATCAAGAGAATGTTTTCGTAAACAGTTAATGCATAAATTATTTTGTTTGACAATATTTATTCTAGCACTGGTGCCCAAAGATTGAAAGGTGGGGCACTTATAGATACTGTGTGCTGCGCCACAATAATAGCACTCTAGTGAAACCAGCTGCTTCGAACTAGTAGGCTTAGACTGAGTAGTGAGCACGGAACGTTTCAGGTTCGGTGCCCGCGGTGAAACATTCTTGATCTGTTTACCGCCTAAAAATTGAGAAGATCGCGCCCTAATGTCAACATTAGCATTTATTTCTAAAACTTTTACATAGTTTTGAAGAAACTGCATAAGACTTTGAAAAGAAGGAATTTCCGATTTATTTTCAGATTCGAATCGGTGGCGCGTATCTGAGTCCAGTGCGCGGAACGCTGCGTTAAATAAAATAAAATCGCCTAAGTCATCTAGCTCTAAGGCTTTAAGGGCATTGACTGACTCACAAAGAATATTAGTATATGTTTGTAAATCATTGAAATTAGGAGTTTATAAATAAGGATAGTTATTTATCTGATCTAAATACGTCACTGCTAAAATGCGCTTATTTTGATAACGCTTAATAAGTTCATTGAATACAAGCTCATAATTATCGGAAGTTAATTTTACCTTCTTTGCGATCCCTAAAGCGGATCCCGATAAACAAGAAATGAGATAGTCAAATTTAGTAATATTCGCGACTGATTTATTATTATGAATTAAGGTTACGAAAGTGTCGTAAAATGTTTGCCAATTCTCAATTTTTCCGTCGAACTTCAGAAGCTCAATTTGTGGCAATCTAGCTTGTATCTTTTCCGCGTCGGGCATAAAGGTGTAGTTAACGTCAGCGGACGTTGGGCTGCTGCCTCGTTTGCGCTCCGGTAGGGACATCTCCGCGGCAAAACTTAGAACTTCATAGTACATATCATCAAATGCAGACAACGCTTGCATATCTATTTTTTCTTTAGGAAACAGTGCCAGTATTAACGAATTAATTTTTTCCGTAAGCAGCACATATTCATCACGAATGTTCTCAATTTTAAGAAATCTAGATTTAAATTGGCTAACTTTAGATGAACTGGAGTCATTCCGTATTTGAGTGGATAAATCGAAAAGAGTTTGAATAGAACGAAAAACATATTCTCGCTGTGACGTATAAAGTTTAAGTTTCAGTGTTTCTTGCGACATGATTATAAAATAACAGCGAAAATTAAATATGAATGTTAAGTATAATTATTAACGACAGATATTTAAAACAATATTTAAGTTTGTCAAAACTAAATTAACACTCAAATACTGAATTTAATGTTAACGTTTTTTAACTATTTGAATTAGATAACAATTAACAAACGACCCAACATTCATAGATATACAAGTATTTATACTTAAGTGCTATTATTCCAAGACCAAATGAATCATTTCCATAAACTGATTTAGTAATTTTTTCCAACAATAATTGAAAAATGAAAATGAAAATACTTTATTTGACAGTTAGCACCTTTACAAATAATTTAACAGTGGTTCTCACACTAGGCTCGCAGACCTGTATCGTGAGAGCCATATACACATATTAACAAAAAACAGAATTAGTGCACGGCTGACTTTACAAAGCTTTCTTTACTTTAAATGTCTTCCTCATTTTATTTATAGTCTGTAAACATAAATATATACTTAAACACATATACACACACATATACATATATCCATCCATATATACATATATACACAAACATACATACATACATACACACATACATACATATACATATATATACACATATACACACACATACATACATATATATACATACACATTATATAATTTTTTAATATTACAGTATTTTGAATTACTACTTTAATAACAATAACAATATCAATCAAATATGAATATTGGGCATATAACTACTATGACAATGTTTGGAGCAGCTTCTCTGTTTGTTCATAATTAAGCGTAAACAACCAATTTCGTATTTTCTTTCTAGCTGTGTTCGTTGAGCAATCTCTTATGTCGCATGCCTTCATAACTTTGTTAAATATGAGTGTTTCAATGAATGGATTAAGTCGTTTTGCGAAAGCTGTGCGAACGCTTGGTAATGGCATTTGGAACACACGTTTTTTCTTTAGCTCATTGAATTTATCTGAGCTTAATATTTTTCTATGAGCACTGGTAGCCACACATAAGACAAATAGCTGCCGAACTGTAAGTACTTTACAATCTCTATATAATTTGACTGTTGGATACCTGTATTTCTTATTAAGCATAACTTTCAGGACCGAACGTTGAGCTCTCTCTATCCTCATCATGACTGTTTTGGAAGCGCTTCCCCAGCAAGAAATACAATACGTTAGCAGCGACTGACATAAGGTATAATAGACGGTCATTAATGTATTCAGTGGTGCAGAGTTTCTCAGTATTCTCATGATATAAACTATATTACGAATTCTTCCTGCCAATGCGGAGATATGCGCCTTGAAGTTAAGATTGTGATCAATGAATATACCAAGGTATTTTATAGATTCAACTCTCCGAATATTTTCACAACTACACAAATTCTTCTTAGTTGTGCAATG
>JAVANC010000012.1:34535739-34573326 GCA_033319125.1 Parnassius glacialis | reverse complement strand
TCATAAGTATGTTGCTAAAAGACTTACAAATAATATTAATGACAGTTCCTCAATATAATAGCAAGATGGTTCCCACAACCGGCGTCAGGGGAGACATGGAAGGTGATGAGCTTCGGTGATAAAATGCACGGCTAACACTATGATTATCACCTCGCTAATGCAGGGTCTTGTAAACGCTCATTTTATTCTATTTTACTATTATTTATCACACTTGCTCGTTTGATCGATGCCTATACATATTCACCATGAGACATTAATCAGGAAGCTACAGTACTATGGAGTCAAGAACACAGCGCTTAAACTTATTATTTCATATTTAAGTAATAGAAAGCAGAAGGTTATTATCAATGGTAAAAGTTCTTCAGGGTCACCTGTACTAATGGGTGTTCCTCAGGGCTCGATTCTCGGCCCATTCCTGTTTCTGGTGTAAATTAATGACTTACCTCACCTTGTAGGGGATAGTCATGATATAGTATTATTTGCTGATGATACTTCCTTGATTTTTAAACTTAAACGTCAATCATTTAAATGTGACGAAGTGAATAATGCTATATCAAAATTAGTGCATTGGTTTAACGTTAATAATCTGCATTTGAACGGAAATAAAACTAATTGTGTTAAAATTACAACAACGAATGTTAAAAATCTAAATACCAATGTGTTTTTAAATGGGAAGGAATTGAGCCCTGTTGTATCCACTGTTTTTTCTTGGCATCACTCTTGACGCAAAGCTTCAGTGGGGCTTTATACCCAATATATCCAAATTAGCAAGCAGACTAAGTCCTGCAGCCTATGCTGTAAAAAAGATTAGAGGTCTCACTAGTGTCGAGGCAGCTAGATTAGTTTATTTTAGTTATTTTCATAGCATAATGTCTTATGGGATTTTGCTATGGGGAAATGCGGCTGATTCTGAAACTATTTTTGTTTTACAGAAGAGGGCCATTAGAGCTATTTACAATCTTAAACCGAAAGTGTCGCTAAGAGATAAATTTAAAGAAATTAATATATTAACTTTGGCCTCTTAGTAAATTTACGAAAATTTAATGTATGTTCACAAAAACAAAGATAGTTTTAGTAAAAAAAGTGATATAACATTCTGTAAACACTAGGAACAAACACAAGCTAGTGATGCCAGTTTCTCGACTCCACAGAGTCAGTAGTTCATTCTTGGGGCAATGTATACGCTATTACAACAAGTTCCCGGAAAGTGTACAGGTTCTCTCTATTACCAAGTTTAAATGTTTTATAATGCTGAAACTATATAAAAAGGGTTATTATAGTATAAATGAATACATGATTGATAATAACCCCTGGGAATGAGGTGGTCGCTTCCAAGCAGTTTCTAAAATAAATTTTGTAAATAGTTCGAAATCATTTATATTATAAAATTTATTTAAAAAAAAGTCCCGCTGGGTTTCTTGCTGGTACTTCCCAGGACAGAGGGTTTTTTTTCGAACTAGTGGTAAAGTAAAACATGACTTTCAATAAGAATTACATATGTAATGTATATTGAATAAAAATTATTCTATTCTATTCTATTCTATTCTTTAAAAAACGCAAAGAGAATAACGAAGCTCTTCAAACACTTTAAATTAATAAAATGTTCTATGATAAAACACTTCTTAATGAGAAAACTTTATTTACAAATACGATATTTTGTTAAATGGTAGTTTGGAATAATTTCGACCCATCGGTTTCGTAAGAGATAACTGTTGGATAAGCAAGGAAGATCTGTTATACCAGGCGTGAAATACCCTGAAACATCGCGGGTCGGGGTTTCAAAATCCTACACGGAACGAAAATCATTATTCCAAGTCTGAATGTTTCTCCATGTTATATTTATGTACGGGAAACGTTTCTACTACTACTAGATTAGCTACTACTACTAAAGGGGTAATAATGGTAATTTTACCGTGTAGAGGCGATGAAAGTATATCCCGTCCCGTAGGTATCGTAAGAGGCATTAGAGGGAAACAAACCAGGAGATGGGTAGCAGCGCCTTCCTAAATTACTATATAATAAACTATAAAATAAAAATCTGCACTTCTCAACCCACCTGCTAAGCGTAGCAACTATGGCAATATCTCTTTTATGAAGCAATCTATGTACAGCGGTGGACTATTATAGACTGTAATGGATAATGGTAATTTTGAAAAAAAAAATTAAAAGAAATTACATTTATAGAGTGATGTTGGCAGTAAACTTAAAATTTTCTTTGCCTTGCACAAACTTAATTAGTTGGAAGGTATCTATCTGTGCAAAGTCGGTTAACAAATCAGCATTATTAAAGTCCTGCGTTACAAAATACGAATAATATCACTATTTACAAAACATCCAGTTTAATGATTTTATGAATAATGGGCACATAAATTACCAAAAGGCGCTGTGAAAGACTGCGGAGTGATTTATGATTAACATAACCTCGCTGATGTTCGAGAACATAAACTCTTATTAAGAATGGAGAAAAAAAAATAAAGCAGTATCTCAATATTTTTTTTTCGTATTCAAGGAATTTCAATCGTATTTCGTAAATATTAATAAGTTACTGCTGAATTTGTTTTTTTGAAAACGTTACCCTCCATACTAGAATTTTCTCCTGTATCGTACCATATCGTGGCAGTACCACAAGGTTAAGAATAGAATAGAATAACTTTTATTCAAGATTGATTGTAATGATTTATTGAAAGTCATTTTTAGGGTTCCGTAGCCAAATGGCAAAAACGGAACCCTTATAGATTCGTCATGTCAGTCTGTCTGTCCGTCCGTATGTCACACAGCCATTTTTTCCCGAAACTATAAGAACTATGCTGTTGAAACTTGCTAAAGAGATGTATTCTGTAAACCGCATTAAGATTTTCACACATAAATAGAAAAAAAGCAATAAATTTTGGGGGTTTTCATACTTAAAACTGAAACTCAAATTTTTTTTTCATCAAACCCATACGTGTGGGGTATCTATGGATAGATCTTTAAAATTATATTAAGTTTCTTATATCATTTTTTTCTAAACTGAATAGTTTGCGCGAGATACACTTCCAAAGTGGTAAAATGTGTCCCCCCCCCCCCCATGTAACTTCTAAAATAGGAGAATGATAAAACTAAAAAAAATATATGCTGTACATTACCATGTAAACTTCCACCGAAAATTGGTTGGAACAAAGTTCCTTGCGTAGTTTATTATTATTGATAGACGTAGGTATTATATTATTGATAAACAAATACAAATAAATGATTTTCATCATCATTACAGCCCTTCACAAGTCTACTGCTGAACATACGCCTCCCCCAAAGAATGCCACAAAGCACGGTCCTGAGCCACCAGCATCCATCGACTTCCTGCATATCTTACCAAGGGCGTCACTCCATCTAGTGGGGTGACACCCTACACTTCGTCCAACGGTACGAAGCCGCCACTCGAGAACCTTTTTTCCCCCATCGGTGTTCGGTTCTTCGAGCTATATGGCCAGCCCATTGCCACTTCAGCTTACTAATCCGTTGGGCTATGTTGGTCACTCTGGTTCTACTGCGGATATCCTCATTTCTAAGTTGATCACGCAGAGAAACTCCCGAGAATAGCCCTCTCGATAGCTCGCTAATCAACCTTGAGCTTCTTTATCTGGCCAGCAGTGAAGGAACACATCTCAGTTCCAAAGGTCATCACTGGCAACACGCACTGGTTGTACAGTCTCGTTTTAAAGTTTTGAGGTATACCTGACGAGAAGATGTGCCGTAATTTCCCGAACGCTGCTCAATCCAGTTAAATCCGTCGATTGACCTCTCGGTCAAAGTTGGACTTACCTAGTCGAACTATTTGTCCCAGAAAAACATACTCGTCAACAACTTCGAGCTTAGTGTCCCCAACATCTACCGGCATAGGTGTGACATGGACATTAAACATGATTTTTGTTTAGTCCATATTCATCTTAAGACTGTTAAGGCCTTAAATATTTCTACAAAAATTCTGTGGCAGTATATAATTATCTTCCTTTCATGTGTAAGCCATTATTACCAAAATTGATACTTTATTTACAATGTCCATTTTGCAGTAACATTTTGAATTTATCAAAATAAATACTTTAATCGTTTCTGGCATTCAGAGCAGATAAACTATGTCTTTTAAAGTACGTAATTTGGTCAAATAATTTAAAAGTATTACATATATTATATGTTATATCTATATATATGAATATATATATATATATATATATATATATATATATATATATATATATATATATATATATATACAAAGTGTCCCAAAATTCAACGATAAGCCAACACCGGAGGATAGACCTGCCTCGGACTAATCGGGGGAAAAAAAAAAATATATCCCAATTATATTTTAAGTTATATAAAAAAAATGAAATTCTTCAGAAATTGAGACCGTTTATGATATTTTTCACTACCATGACCACAATTTTTTAAATATTTTTTTCCTTTTTTTTATAGGCAACCTGAATAGTACTGCTATCTACCACAATTCTTAAAAACTCCAGAATAACTCTTGTTTTATCACGAAAATTAATGAAACTTATTTTATTCCCTAAATTTTTTGAAGACTTTTACTTTTAACCAAATTTAAATTATCGTGGTGTAAAAAAAGTATGAACACTACATGTATGTATGGCAAGTTTTTTTTAAAATTGACGCAACTAACCAACATTCCAAAATGGTATAATACTCTAGGAGGGGGGGGGGGGAAAACAAGTTATAAAAAATATGGGCCTATTATTTCTTAACAGGGGCCAAATGACGGTCGGGTGTAATAAAAGTATTAGTTCTTGAAAAATGTTTAATATTTCAAAACAAATGGTACAAGCAGTTTCACGTGTAATTTATTAAGTTATTAACATTATAGCAAATGTTCGAACTGTTTGCCACCAGCATTAATACATGCACGACATCGCCCTAAAAATAATCGATTTATTTGTCTTGCATATCTTCTGCTATTAATGCAATCAGAGTCAAAGCCTGAGTGATATTTCGACGAAGCTCGTCCAATGTCACAATCGGTTTTGAGTAGACCCTGTTTTTAAGACAACACCAATAGAAGAAGTCCAGGGGGTTCAAATCGGGTGAACGGGGTGGCCATAAGATAGGACCAATAACTATTGCCATCTAAGTTTCCTTGTAACTCAAAGGGCCCAATTACTTTTCCATTTAATATGCCGGTCCATAGGTTAACCTTGAATTGATATTGGGATTTGTCTTGTCTCATCAAGTGTGGATTTTCATTACTCCAACTATGTAGGTTGTGAAGATTTAAATACCCATCTTTCTTGCACGTTGTTTCATCCGACCATAGAATTTTGTCTAGGAAGTGGGGATCTTCACTGTGCCTTTGCAGAATTACACGGCAAAATGTGACCCGTAGCGGATAGTCCCGCGATAATAACGTCTGCACACGCCTGTAGTGATATGGGTGAAGCTTGTGACGTTTTAATATTCGATGTGCAGAACTTTTCGGGATTCCTGTAGCTTCTTCTATGGCACGTACCGAAGTAGTCGAGTCATTTTCTATCTCATTGAGAACTTCTTCATCAAGATCCAATCTAGGTCTTCCAGCGCTTCTCCTATTGGATGGCATACGACCCTCTGAAAACGCTTGATGCACATTAATAAACACTCGATAATCAGGATATTTTTGAGCATTTGGGTATCTTTCTCGATACAGTCTGCTAGCAGCGTTAGCAATACATCGGCATTCTCCATAGATTAAATGCATATTAGCGTATTTCTGTGGTGTGTACAGTTGCGACATGTTAAACGCCAAACAGTCCTAAATGCGCCAGAACTTTAAATCACAAAACACACAATCGTAGTCGAAGATAATGCCAGGTCAGTTCAGTTTGCAGATCACTTCCAGTCCAAATAATTCCAGGTCAGTTAAGTTTGCAGGTCGATTCCAGTCCAAAAAGCCAAGCCAAAAGTCGATAGTATCTACGAGGGCCACGTAAGTTGAATTGGGAACGGTGCGCAGTAAACAAAGGAGCAGAGCATACTGAACCGACTTGCTGAGAATAATAACAGCTTCTCTACCTGCCCTGTTGTTGTCTCTTTTTAACGTAAATATCTCTATCTATCAATCTCTCTCTAACATCTAAGGTATTAATGCCCCATTCGAATTCCTAGAAATTGTAACAGGAACCCATTTTGGGCATGTAGTAAAAGTGATTACTGACAATTACAATTTAAGGAATTTGGCCCCTGTGTAGAAATAATAGGCCCATATATTTTTATAACTTGTTTTCCTAGAGTATTAAACCATTTTGGAATGTTGGATAGTTGCGTCAATTTTTAAAAAAAAAAACTTGCCATACTAGTGTTCATACTTTTTTTTTTACACCACGATAAGTTAAATTTGGTTAAAAGTAAAGGTCTTTAAAAAATTTAGGGAATAAAATAAGTTTCATTAATTTTCGTGATAAAACAAGAATTATTCTGGAGTTTTTAAGAATTGTGGTAGATAGCAGTACTATTCGGGTTGCCTATAAAAAAAAAGAAAAAAATATTTAAAAAATTGTGGTCATGGTAGTGAAAAATATCATAAACGGTCTCATAAAATAACGACGATATAAAATTGTTTGTACCGGCGCACGCAGGATGGTCGGGCGTACTGCCTAACGGACGAAGTGGGAGAAAACATCGCTCACCGCCGCGTGAACACATGTACCTCTTCACTCTTAAACCGCTGAACCTATTTCGATGAAATTTATTATCAATATAGTTTAAGTACCGGGAAAGGAAATTGCCTTTATCACGGAAATCATCCCTAAAGATGGTGATGGAGTTTACTATGAAAGTGCGATTATTGATGGATCAGAATAATTTAAAGTATAATATCAAACGGACAAAGTTGCTGGCAAAAGCTAGTATTTTTCCTCACTGTGTTTTCATTCACTGCTGAGTACGTGCTGAATCAACATTTAAAATTTCAATTAAAAATTTCATGGGTGCCCGAGGAGTTCGAACCCGGGCGGAGATACCACGGTATTTTTTTATTTGGCCGGCATGTACGTTACGTGATTAATAAAGCTGTGCGGTTATTTAACACCTTATGCATTTACACGCGACCTACTTGGGGGCCTCATCCTGAGAACATACGCACCATATACCAGCAAGTAATTGAACCTATTATCACTTATGCTGCTGGTGTATGGGGCCATGTAGCCCATAAAAAGTGCATCAGGAGGAGCCTTGAAGGTGTACAGCGTGGCTTTGCTATTAAAGCAATAAGAGGCTTTCGCACAGTGTCTACGTCTGCGGCCATAGCTCTCGCTGATCTGATACCCCTAGATCTTAAAGTAAGGCAAGTCCACAACATTGAAAAGTCTAGACTTACAGGCACTTCTCATTACATTCCCAGCGATCTTCCTTTAGAGAAACCCATACCCGTACACAAATTACTACACCCAGCAGAGAGACTTAAAATCAATCCTAAACTCACCACTTCACAGGCGGAAGTCGATGCTCTTGTTGGACTTGACACAACAAAAATTTTCACAGAAGGCAGCAAATTGGAAGACGGAGCAGTTGGCGCTGCTTTTGTCTGTTACCATTCCACACGACACACAGACAAAACCACTTAAACATACAATAACGCACATACGGAAAGCTCGATAGAAGCTATAAAGAAATATAAACTCCACTCAACGTGCACTGTATTCCAGGCCGAACTTTTCGCAATCCTTAAGGCTTGTGAATAGGCAGCTGATAAGCGGTGCACGCATACAGTAATCTACACGGACTCTCTTTCGGCCCTACATTCCATACAAGACAGATCCAATACACACCCAATTTTTAACAATATTCACCATATTATTCACCGACACAAATGTTTTGGCACCATCTACTTTGCCTGGGTCAAGACATAGTGGGTTAAGTCATACTGGCATAGCTGGCAATGAGGCGGCAGACATGGCGGCTAAAGCAGGAGCTAAAACACACAAGGCACCTGACTATTTCGCAACACCTACGTCTTACATAAAACACAGAATTAAAATTGAGACGCACACTCTTTGGCAAACCAGGTATGAGAGCTCTGAAACAGGCAGACATACCAGAGAATTACTACCGACACTGGATCTTATACAGGAACTTAGAGCGGCTACCAATATGAGTTTCCACTTGACTCAGGTTCTCTCCGGCCACGGATACCATAAAAGTTATTTGTTCAGATTTAAAATCACCGCGGATGACAAATGCCCTTGCGATCATTCAGCTACGCAAACTATTGAACATCTACTCCAACAATGTCCCGCGTTTAGTGCCGCGAGAAATGATCATGAATTAATCTGTAACATTTCTGGTGTGTCTCCTTTTAAAATAGCCGAACTCATTAAGAAACAATCAACCCTGAACTCGTTTGTTAAATTTGTTAAAACAATTGTATACAGACTTAAAAAATTTAATAATACCTAGATATAACTTAGGCACATTATAGATAAAACTTTAGATTTTATGGTACCTATTACAATTCAAGTTTGATTTTGTTAGTAATTTCATCAGTTTATATCAACTAGTTTCCAGAAAAATGTAACTAATTAAGAGTTTACTTTAGTTTAAATGATTTTATATTAACAACATTTTCTTTAATAGTCCTAAAACGTTAAATTTTTCTAGTGTATCACTGTATATATATATAAACAGAAAATTTGTAAATAGAAACTCGTAAATTTTATAATTATTTACTCGTACGGTTAAAGCAACACCACTGTATCAAATCGCAGTGCTGTTTGTAATTAGCCGTCTTTGTATAATAACCTTGCACTTGCTTATAAAACTATATTAAAAATGTGTAACAGTAGTTAATAAACGGCTACTAGGGATGGTGTAATCTCTGGTAGAAATTTAAAAAAAAAAAAGATACCACGGCTTGATTTCTATCATCACCATTACAGCCTTTCATAAGTCCACTGCTGAACATAGGCCTCCCCCAAGGAATGCCACAAAGCACGGTCCTGAGCCACCTGCATCCATCAACTTCCTGCATGTCTTACCAGGTCGTCACTCCATGTCGTGGGGGGTCGCCCTACACTTCGCCTACCGGTACGAGGCTGCCACTCGAGAACCTTTCTTACCCATCGGTTGTCGGTTCTTCGAGCTATAGGGCCGGCCCACTGCCACTTCAGCTTACTAATCCGTTGGGCTATGTCGGTTACTCTGGTTCTACTGCGGATATCCTCATTCCTAAGTTTATCAAGCAGAGAAACTCGGAGCATAGCCCTCTCTATAGCTCGCTGAGCGACCTTGAGCTTCCTGATATGGCCAGCAGTGAAGGACCACGTCTCAGTTCCGTAAGTAATCACTGGCAACACGCACTGGTTGTACAATTTCGTTTTAAGGTTTGGAGGTATGTCTGACGAGAAGATGTGTCGTATCTTCCCGAATGCTGCCCAGCCGAATTGAACCCGTCGATTGACCTCTCGGTCGAAGTTGGACTTACCTAGTCGGACTATTTGTCCCAGGTAAACATACTCGTCAACAACTTCGAGCTTAGTGCTCCCAACAACTACCGGCATAGGTGTGACATGGACATTTAACATAATCTTTGTTTTGTCCATGTTCATCTTAAGACCTATCCGTTGGGAGCCACTATTGGGGTCATTGAGCATAGTGCTTAGGTCCTCCAGCGATTCTGCCATAAGGAATATATCGTCAGCAAATCGAAGGTGAGTGATGTACTCGCCATTGATGTTAATACGCATTCATCCCAGTCTAGTAGCTTGAAAACGTCTTCCAATGCAGCGGGGAAGAGTTTTGGGGATATAACGTCACCCTGTCTTACACCTCTCTGCAGTTGGATAGGTTTACCGTACCCTGATTCTGTACTCAGATAGCCATCGTAGCTCTACTGTATAAACACTTCAGCACTTCGATATACCGACAGTCAACTTGGCACCGCTGAAGGGACTGCAGCACCGCCCAAATTTCGACAGAATTAAAAGGCTTTCTCATAGTCCACATACGCCAGACATAGTGGCAAATTGTACTATTCGGACTTCTGTATAATTTGCCGAAGGGTTTGTATGTGGTGCTAAAGCCCTTTCGGAAATCGGCTTGTTCGGGAGGCTGGAAGTCGTCAAGTCTGCGCGCGAGACGATTCGTAATGACTCTCGAAAACAGGAAGTAGACGCGGCTCAGAAGGGAAATTGGTCTGTAGTTCTTCAAGAAAGCGTTGTCACCTTTCTAGAAGAACAAGACCACTGCACTTCTGCTCCACGCCTCCGGTGTAAAGCCACCATGGAGGACGGAATTAAAGAGCTTCTAAAGGACTTCAAGTATCGGTCTACCACCCGCTTTCAGAAACTCCGCTATTATTCCATCCTCTCCTGGGGCCTTGTCTGTTTAAGGTGCTGGAGAGCCATTCTAATCTCGCTCAGACTGACGTCCGGGATATCATCGGAATAGTGTCGGATAAGACTCGCTCTTGGATCGTTACTCACAATTGCGTGTGGCTCTAACGATGACGTGTACAGCTGCCCATAGAACCTCTCAATCTCACTCAAAATCTCAGGTTTCCCGGAAACGACGCTGCCACACTCGGTCTTCAGCTTCGACAGTTGGCTCTTTCTGGCAGATAGATCTCTAGCAAAGACTTTGGAGCCCTGGTTCCGCTCGATCGCTTCTTTAATACGAGCAGTATTAAAGTTGCGTAAGTCCCGCCGCATGCATTTGGTGATATGTTCGTTCAGTTGCCTGTATGCTGTCAAATCTACTGAAGACTTCAGCTTCATATCTCGTCTAACAGCCATGAGATTAAAAGTGTGATCGGAGAGTTTTTGTGTTCTTCTACGGCGGGTCTTGCAAAACTTAGCTCCGACCGCATGGACAGTTTCCACGAGCTTGTCGTTCATGTCGTCCACTGCATTGCAGTCTCATAGGCACTGAAAACGGTTTTGTTGCTGAATTACATGCTAGCGTCTAATAAAATGAAGCTTCATTTGAAATAAAATAATATTTCTTTCATGACAAGATAAGAAAACTGCGAGCGAGAAAGATATTACTCTATCTCACTTACTTATTTCGTCGCCAAGGCCGTCTAAACTATGATACAAGGGGTAGTGTCGAAAACATCTTACACTTTTTGTCGCTTAGCTCCCATCCGCCAAACCCGTATCGTCCAATAAAGAACGTCGTTCCAATAAAGCTAAACAAAAGTTGATCTATTAAATTACACAGTCAAGTGGCAGCTGTCGTAAATGGCAACAAAGGGGAACAAACCATGACATGAATAACAGCGTATCCCTAATAAAAACTAAAAATACTGCGATTGATACTCCACCTGACAAGCGTGGCATCCAAGGCAAATATCCCCCCTATGAAACACAATCAATGGGCCTATATCCAACACTTTGTTTTTGAGGGGCTAAAATAGTAGACAAAACATATATTTTTTTTAAATATCTAGATCTAAGTAGCTTTAAAATATAGTCCTTAATCATTAAAAACACAATTATTTCAAAACAATAAAAAACGAGGCTTCAATCAACCTTATAACTAAACAAATTTTATAACAAAAGATATTATGTTTATAAAAATGTTATTATCTTAAAATATAATTTAGGTTAACGTAGGTATGTAGAATACCTACGTAAACCTTAATTATATTATAAGATAAACTTCACCTTTTCTAGTGCTACTCTCCACTAATGAGTAGGTTGTAAGTACAGATATACAATTATCTTGAGAACGAGTCTGAAACGTACTTGTTTTTCAACTTATATTCGCAAGCCTCTACAAATCCTCTTTAAGAAAAAGCGAAATATAAGCAAGGTTAGTTTTATGTGCTTATATATTTTAAACTAGCGACTCATCCCGGCTTCGCCTGGGATAGAATAGGACGTGTACATTTATAAAGACCATTTATTGTATCAATTGTTTGTTTTCTTAATGTCCAAGTTTTTTAGATATAATATAGCCTACATCACATCTGTCATAACTCTCTATCTATCTGTAAAATTTCATTCCAATTATCAACCACCATTTCTACTGATGGGAAAGAAATATTCTATAGTGGCAGCCTCGTGCCGGTAAGTGAACAGTAGGCGATCTCTCGCTGACGACCATAATTTGTGGCATTTCTTGAGGCTTACGTTCAGCAGAGGACTTGTCATGGGCAGTTATAATGATTAATGATAAAAGTTGTTGTAGCAACATGGCTAATACATAAAAAAGTATGACACAGCCTATATACGTCCAACTGCGTGGCATAGGTTGGATTATGGAGGTATTATACGAAACGTTATCTATACAAATAAATAAAATTGAAGTGTCTGTTTGTAATGTCAAAATTACAGCTTTTTACTAATTGCGTATGAAAGTATATACGGTACTTATAAAAAGAACACAATTTTTAAAATTTTTGTCTGTCTGTCTGTCTGTTTGTTTCGGCTAATCTCCAAAACGGCTGGACCGCTATGGACGGGACTTTCACTGGCAGGTAGCTAATTTCATAAGGAGTAACTAAGGCTATTAACTTGACTTTTATTTTAGAAAAATAATTAGGGTTCCTCGCAAAAACATAAAGACCCTAACACGCGAGCGACGTCGAGGTGAACAGCTTGTAATTGAATAATCATCATCATCATCATCATTACAGCCTTTCATAAGTCCACTGCTAAACATAGGCCTCCCCCAAGGAATGCCACAAAACACGGTCCTGAACCACCTGCATCATCGACTTCCTGCATGTCTTGCCAGGTCATCATTCCATATCGTCAGGGGTTGCCCAACACTTTGCCTACCGGTACGAGGCTGTCACTCTAGAATCTTTCTTCCCCATCGGTTGTCGGTTCTTCGAGCTATTTGGTCGGCCCACTGCCACTTCAGCTAACTAATCCGTTGGGCTATGTCTATTACTCTGGTTCTACTGCGGATATCTTCATTTCTAAGTTTATCACGCAGAGAAACCCCGAGCATAGCCCACTCCATAGCTCGCTGAGTGACCTTAAGCTTCCTCATACGGCCAGCAGTGAAGGACCACGTCTCAGACCCGTAAGTCATCACTGGCAACACGAACTGGTTGTACAGTCTCGTTTTCAAGTTTTAAGGTATACCTGACGAGAAGATGTGCCGTAATTTCCCGAACGCTGCTCAATCGAGTTAAATCCATCGATTGACCTCTCGATCGAAGTTGGACTTACCTAGTCGGACTATTTGTCCCAGGTATACATACTCGTCAACAACTTCGAGCTTAGTGTTTCCAACAACTACCGGCATAGGTGTGACATGGACATTAAACATGATCTTTGTTTTGTCCACGTTCATCATAAGACCTATCCGTTGGGAGACACTATAGAGGCCATTGAGCATGGTGCTTAGATTCTCCAGCGATTCTGCCAAAAGGACAATATCGTTGGCAAATCGAAGGTGAGTGATGTACTCGCCATTGATGATAATACCGTATCCATTCCAGTCCAGAAGCTTGAATACGTCTTCCAATGCAACGGTGAAGAGTTTCGGGGATATAACATCACCCTGTCTTACACCTCTCTGCAATTGGATATGTTTCGTACTCTGGTTCTGTACTCGGAAAGCCATCGTAGCCCTATGGTACAAGCACTTCAGCACTTCGATATACCGACAGTCAACTTGGCACCGTTGAAGGGACTGCAGCACCGCCAAAATTTCGACGGAATCATAGTCCACATACGCCAGACATAGTGGCAAATTGTACTCTTCGGACTTCTGTACAACTTGCCAAAGGGTATGTATGTGGTCTTTGGTGCTAAAGCCCTTTCGGAAATCGGATTGTTCGGGAGGCTAGAAGTCGTCAGGTCTGCGTGCGAGACGATTCGTAATGACTCTCGAAAACAGCACGTAGACGCTGCTTAATTTTAATTTTATTCAATTACGTGTAGATGTAATTGAATAAAATTAACAATAAAGATTTGGTACACTTATGACTTAAACTAACTTATATAGAAATAACTGGGCCGTAAAATAACGATATAGTAAATATTTAGTAAAGATATAAAAACGACTTAGTAACGATGTATGAATGGGATTGAAAATGGAACGAGACTGACTGTATATTGTAGATTGATTTGGCGTCCATCGGGAGATTGGTTATATAGGCTTTATATCGCTGACGCAGCAGTGTGAAAGAGATACGTTAACCGATCTTCTAACATTGATGGAGTATAACAGCCCCCCGAGGAAAAATGAAGATCGGGAAACAGACAAATTTCAGAGTATTATAATTTATGCGACTTGCCGGCTGCTGGGATTGGTGGATCGTCACGTTGGAAAATGGGATTGATGGATGTATTTTCATCATCGTTACGGGTCGGATTTGTTATATTAACATTGGATTTATTTTTAAATCTTGATATTACGAATTTGTTAAAATTTAATCTCCTAACATTGACGGGAAATACCAGAGCAATGGAATTATGTTATTATTTCCTTTATCCTACTCTAATAACATTATAAACGTGACAGTTTGTGAGGATATATGGATTTATGGATGTTTCTTACTCTTGCACGCGAAAAGTACAAAATATAATTTAATGAAACCTTACAATAATATACCTTATACATCAGAACAACACATAGGCTATAACTAATAAATATATCGCATAAATTGGTCAAAATACATAAACGATAAGTGACAATAAGTCAGAAAAAATCGGTCTACTTCGAGCTGTTTTGGCGTGCGGTGCAAAAACTGTAAGAGTTACACAAATATAACGTAAGGTGGAATTGTTTATCTTAAGGCTTTAACTAGCCTGAATGACCTTGACAAAACGGATATCGCAGAGATTTTAGCCAACGTCAACACCGTCTAGCAACTACGTTCTGTATTACTTATAAAATTGCAAAGATTAGTAGACTGCAGAGATGACAATTATAAAAGTGACGTACTGCCTGTTATGCTTGCGCATCACTGAGAATTATGTCGTGGTTACGCATCTTCAATTACATTGTGCTGTAGCTTTCTCCGGTAGGCGTTACGAGCTATCAAGTGTTCAAGTTTCAAGTACGTAAGAGTTATTTATTATATATGTTAAATCGTATTTATTTGTAATGTAATAGTAGATCTGGGTCAAAGCGTTCGCTGTAAACTATTCCCGGGTTTGATCCCCGACAGCACGAGTGCAATTTGTAATTGCAATTTTCGTCAACACGCATTGGGGCAGTTCGACGGGCATTTCCTTGACCTAAAACCCTCTCAGAAATAAAAAAAGAGTTCTGTGCCCAGTAGAGGGAATTGTATAGCCTTTTACTTTACTTTGTAGCAATATTTATATTCGTTTCAGATACAGAAGGGTACCTTATGCTGACAAAAATATCACGTGGAGGCGACGAAAACGTAAAACATCTTTGTACCTAGATAAAACGTTCGAAAGATTGTCAATCACGTCATACGCCACATTTTCTATAGAGCGTAGAACATTGCAGATAGGGCAAAATAAAAAATAATCCAAAATATTATGGGAACTATTTATTAATAATATATACATTTATAGGTATTTATAATAAAAATAATGAACAAGCTGCAAGGTACAACTAATAATGTTTCTTGTAAACACAATTGTAAAATTCCTCTTTTAATGTTTACCGATGGTTAATTGATGAATCCTAGTCAAGATCACTTCATATAAAATATATTTAATTAAAATTGACACATGACCTATTTGGCTTTCTACTTACAACTCGGCGGAAATTTAAAAAGAAGATTTTGTCTTTTCACACAAGTATTGTTTACAACTGGCGTGGTTTCGAAAAGCGTGATTAAGTGTCAGCGGTATATATTCAATTAAATACTGAACTTTTTTGAAATTATTTTTTTGTTTATTTTTGTTATATCTTCTTAAAAAATGACGCCATTTAACTATTTTATTATTTGTTTTTTTTTGTAAGACATAAGGATAAGTTAGATTAACTTAGATAAGTTTGTAATTTTTTTAATTTTATCACAAAATTTCCGCTATAAATTATTACCTTTTCTACAGTGATTCTCTCCTCTTAGTTTCGGCGTGATTGTAGGATGTTATACTGAGTCACCGTCAGTTACTAAGCGGCCATAAATCATTATATGTATGTATAGACATACATATAATGATTTATGGAAGTTATTTTTTATTTTATGCTCAATTTCAGACAAAACAATATTGATTGCGCATTTCTAAAACAAAATTATACCTCTTCTCCTTCTAATAATAGCTCCTTGCATGGCGGAAGAGTTATTATTATCTTTAAGACCATTTGCAGAAACAGTTTTTGTTAACAGTTATGAGTGTAACATTTTATCAGCTGCTTTGTTTATAGTGCCTTGAGCAACACTTTGCCGGTTTCTGTACAGAAAATAATAGCTGGCTTTGCAAATATGGATGGCCGCTACCATTGAATATAATACCCGCTATGTTACACTTATTTACATAGACACTTTAATTATCAATTGCATAAAATTCTAAATAGCACTTTTTACACAAAAAAGTAAACTTTTAGATCAGTCCATCTCGTTTCTAACTAATTAAGTGAAAAGTAAAACAAACCAATAGGTCCGTGATTTAAAATTTCTTGAAACTTTTTATAGAAAAGCGTGACCTTATCATAATATAATAGTCAATCATTTAGCCATGTGATAAAACTTTTAAGAGTGCCAGTCAAACATTAATTATGATATTCGGGTCATTATATTGGAAATAGTTTTTTAAATATTTTGTAGTACAATTGATAATATTCAGTATGATTGACCGTGTATATGACTTTTGTAAGTCTATGTTATTTTTGATGAAAATTATTATTGCACATAAAAGCCCTTTCACATTTATTGTATTCTCGAATTAATTTAATCAAAATGAAAATAAGAATTTTGGCTCTTTATAACTGATCTTTAAATGTAAAACACTGACTTGAAATTATATAATTATCGGCATTTTTTTAATTCATTGAACTTTTTTAAGATTGTGTTGAAACTCTAATGGTAAAAAAAACAAATATATATATATATATATATATATATATATATCATAGTTCTTGATGAAAAAAGTATGCACGTTACATCGCATCGCATCAAGAATTTCTAATGTAATTCTTGGTGTAAAGCTAAGACGTGATAATAACTGTAAACAATAGAATAACAAAACAATGAAAATATTTGTAAATACTTGCTTTATAACCTAATAAATATTATTTGACCGTAATAAAATAAAACAAGGCATGAAAATAAAAATAAATATTTTCGATTATTTTAGCAATATCTAACAGCCGGATCAGCGCGCGATTCTGATCCATCTAAAGATGCTAAATTTCAGCAAGCACTGTCAAATTCAATAGGAGTGACAGAAAAACGGTTCTTGATATAGAAGCGTAAATAAATTATTTAACCTATGACGGCTCCGTGGCGCAGTGGCTTAGCAATCAGTTGTTGCGCTGGGGGCCGCGGGTTCGAATCCCGCACGGAACAAGTATTTGTATCCTAGTGTAGGGGTAACGTTTTTAAGAAAAAAAAAACCTATAAAGTAAAATCACTTTATTAAAAATCAAAATTGCCCAATAGCATTATAAACATGAGATATATAATTGTACGAGTGCTTACAATACTTAACATTATTTTACTGAAATCTCAGAATTTTTTTTAATAGTATAAGGGTGACAAACGAGCACACAGTCCACCTGATGGTAAGTGGTTGCTACGGCCCATAGACATCTACATCTATTCTCGATTACGTATCAAAATGTAGATGCGTTGTCACCCGTGAGGACTAAGATGTAATGCCTCGTTTCCAGTAAAAAGGTTCTCCGGTTCTCTACACTCACTGGATAGGAATTTGATCTCTTTTTAATATAAAATGCAGTAATTTGCTCAATCGACCTTTACTTGATCTTTAATTTTTTACAACGACGACAGGTACAACATTTTTTAAACATACCTACACAGCTTACGGACTAATATTGGCATGAGAACTGCTAATATAATTTGACAGGCGCTTCAACATGCCCCCCGGCGTTGAAAGTCTACCTTTCAACCAGATTCTTCAGGTTCAGGAAGCGGACAAATTTTGCTAAATGATCGGCGAACTATACCAGTCGATGTTTTGATATCCGCCACCCTTGATACGCCGTCCGAGCCTGGATGGACTGCGACGATGCGACCCATCTTCCACTTTAATGGCGGTGAATTCTCCTCTTTTAGGAGTACCAGTGAATTTAACTTCAAAGAGCCTTTACAGGAACGCCATTTCATCCGCAGTTGAAGCTCTGATATATATTCCTTGCTCCATCTAGCCCAAAAATGTTGACGTAATTGTTCTATTCGTTGAAATCGGGTTAAAGAGCTTACGGAATGATCTTTATAGTCTGGTGTCGGCAAGGAAGTCAAGGGGCGTCCAATCAAAAAATGACCGGGCGTTAGTGGTAGCAAGTCTTCAGGATTCGTTGACAAAGGTGTGAGTGGTCTGGAGTTAAGTATAGCCTCAATTTGTATTAATGTGGTATTTAGTTCCTCGTAAGTCAAATTACAATTGCCCAGCACTCTAATTAAATGATATTTAATGCATTTGACACCAGCCTCCGCAAGCCCAGCAAAATGGGGAGAATAAGGCGGTATAAAATGGAAATTAATTCCTTCATTTGCCATTACCTCAGATAAAGAATTACAATACGTCCTAATAAATTTTGAAATGTCATTGTATGCGCCTACAAAGGAGGTACCATTATCCGAATAAATATTAAGAGGTTTCCCTTTTCTTGACATAAATCTGCGCAAAGCTAATATGAAAGTATTGCTAGTTAAATCACCCACTAATTCAAGATGAATTGACTTAGTCGCGAAGCAAATAAAAATAGCTATATACACCTTTACAATTTTACAACCACGGCCATGGCGAGAAACAGATTGAATTGGTCCCGCATAGTCTAGTCCAATATTTTGAAATGGAAAACCAGAAAGGATGCGTTGGTGTGGTAGGTTGCCCATTATTGGAGAGAGGGTTTTCCTTTCATTCTATTACATCTTACACATTGTCGATAACAAGATCTGGCCAAATTACGACCTCTAATCGGCCAGTACATCTCTCTTATAGTGGCCATCATTAGCTGTGGTCCCGCGTGCATTAACCTTATGTGCTCATAATTGAAGAGCAATTTGGTAAAATAATGAGTGGACTGTATAAGTATGGGATGTTTTTTCTCATAACAATAATCGGAATTTTCAAGACGCCCTCCAACACGCATTATTTTATTATCATCGAGAAATACATTAAATTTATGCAACGGACTTTTAGTGGGTAAGCTTTTATTTTTAATTAACATGGTGTATTCCTCAAATGATTCACTCTGAGATATTCTTATAATAACATTGAGTGCGGTTTGCAACTCTTGATTGCTTAGAGGACCGTGAACGGATTGCTTTCTACAATTATTAATAAAACGCAGCACATAAGCAACGGCCGGATTTAATCTAGTATATTTAGAAAAGCGTTTAAATTCAATTAATTTATTCCCGCCTAAATCTTCATTGTTGTTAGAATGAAGTATTCCGTGGAGGATAACATTTGACGATTTAATCTCAGGCAACTCGTGATTAATACTTAAGAAATTTGCAGGCCAGTGAGAGACCTCTTTCTTTAAAAATTCAGGTCCTGACCACCACTTACTCATGGATGAAATATCCTTACAACTCACACCGCGAGAAATATGATCGGCCGCATTACACTCTGTTGGGACATGCCTCCACTCGCAATTTCCAGTCTTCTCTAATATTTCAGCAACCCTATTTCTAACAAAGGGTTGTAGCTTGCTAGGCAACACCTTTAACCATCCTAACACGATGGATGAATCTGTCCAAAAGAAAGTGCGCTTAGCTTGTTGTCTCAGCGATGCTACAACCCTTTGGTAAAGGCGAGCTCCAACAAGTGCACCACAAAGTTCCAGTCTTGGGATTGTTATAGGTTTAAGCGGCGCGACACGACTTTTCGCCATCAATAATTGAATTAAACCCTCATCCTGATCATTAACACTACGCACATATAAACAGGCGCCATATGCTCGCTCAGAAGCGTCCGAGAAAATATGAAATTCAAACAAACTAGGCGAGTCACAAATAACACGACGTGGAATACGTAGAGTATTTAATTTACGTAAATCGACTATTATCTCAGCCCACATCTTGCTGATTTCTGGCGTCAACTGCTCATCCCATGACAGCTTGAGCAGCCACAACTGTTGAAGAAGCATTTTCATCTTAATTACACAGGGAGATAGAAGTCCTAGTGGATCAAAAATCTGAGAAATCACAGATAACATATCACGCTTTGTTCTACCTGAGAATAGCCCTCCTATAGGGAAACAAAGTTGGTCAGTATGTGATTGCCACCCAAGGCCTAAAGTTTTAGTCGGTTCAAAGCCACCAATATTTAAATCAAGCGGAGAAATATCATTTTCACTAACCAGTTGAGATTCATTCGACTTCCACTTTCGCAAAACCATATGAGCTGATGCAAGTGTGGAAGTCACTTTACGGCGCAAATCTGTAACCTCGTTAATATCATCCCCTCCCGTTAGCAAGTCATCAACGTAAAAATCGTGAATGATCACTTGAGCAACCTTGTCATCGGTACACTCTAAGCCTAATTGTTGGAGGCACCTAGTTGCCAAAAAGGGAGCACTAGAGGTGCCGTAAGTCACGGTGTTAAGTTGATAAGCTTGAAGCTGTTCTGAAGGGTTATCACGCCAGACAATTTGTTGCAAATAGCGGTCATCGGGATGAATGACTATTTGCCGGTACATTTTCTCAACATCAGCTGTGAGAACGTATTTGTGTAGCCGAAAGCGTAAAAGAATGGACAAAAGGTCGTCCTGTACCACGGGACCTACCATCTGTATATTATTCAAGGAAACACCCGAAGAAGTCGGACTGCTAGCATTGAAAACGACTCTTAATTTAGTAGTAGTACTACTTTCCCGCAGCACACCGTGATGTGGTATAAAATGCATCTTACGTGGTAAATTATCATTCTCACATTTCTCCATATGACCCAGACTTTCATACTCTGACATAAATTCTTTATACATTTCATAGACCTGAGATTGACCTGCTAACCTGCGCTCTAGCGATAGTAAACACTTCTTAGCTCGTGGCCAAGAATCACCTAATACGTCAGGATTATGTTTTAAGGGTATCCTCACGCAAAATCGACCATTTGCCAGTCGTGTGGTGTTTTTTAAAAAGTGTTCTTCGCATAATTTTTCTTCGTTTGAATAAAGAGACGCAGGGCTTACCTCTTCGAGGTGCCAGAAGCGTACTAATTGTTTTTATATATCTTCATCTAAATCTTTACTAGCCTCATCTTGAAATATTCTTGTAAAATTACATTTAATAGAGTTAACCCCTTTCTTTACATATCTATAATCAATCGGACCTGATACTAACCATCCTAAGCTAGTTTCACAAAGAATCGGCTGACCGTCCCCTAATTTTAATCTCTGCGTTCCTATTAAGTCCCAAAAGACATCAGCACCTATAAGCATGTCAACGGGAGCAGGTGAATGAAAATTAGGATCTGCCAGAGAAATATTAGATGGAATTTTTAAGTTTGACAAATTAACATATCTAGTAGGTACATTTTGGGTTATTGATGGTAGGACAAAACAATGAAGATTACTAGAGAAGTTATCATTCAATGATTTTATCGATACCTTACAAATCTTCTTGATGCATTATTAATACCGACTACCGACTGATTTACATTTTGAGCGGGCAAACCTTGCCTTTGATATAACTCTTCAGTTATTAAACAAGCGTTACTGCCACTATCAAGAATAGCACGAGCAATATATGTACAACCATTCTTACCTATAACTTTAATTAATGCCGTCGATAACAATACGTCGCCTTGTTCACTACACGATGCAGTGCCTACCTTTGCGGATAATGACAGATGTGCGTTAGAATTGGATGACAACTGTGAGCCTGTCGAACTGTTTGTTTGTTCGAAATGACCTTGCATAACGGGCTTATTATTACCACTACTCGTGTTAGATGTATTAATATCTGTAATTGGTTTTGACTGGTAATCTGCGACGTGCACGAGAGTGTTATGCTTTCGGTGGCATATTTTGCATCCTGGCTTTTTGCAGTGATTTGCATAATGTCCTGAATTAAGACAATTGAAA
The DNA here is from genome assembly GCA_033319125.1 of Parnassius glacialis. Classification (NCBI taxonomy): domain Eukaryota; kingdom Metazoa; phylum Arthropoda; class Insecta; order Lepidoptera; family Papilionidae; genus Parnassius; species Parnassius glacialis. The sequence goes on along the minus strand of JAVANC010000012.1, from coordinate 34,551,201 downwards.
CATACTTTATACTCTGGCAGTAACTGTAGACGCACATCGTTACTTAATCCAAGAAACTGAGGACAACTGCTTAACTTATGGTCACCCTTACATTTAGGACACAGTTTGGCGGAAAAGGCCGAACCGTTTTTATTACCGGTATCCCGAACTGAAACCATTGCCTTAACTTTTGGAGCATATTTTATAGAAGAATTTAAACGGTTAGTAGCACCAGAATTAGACATTTCTAGTGTTTCGATTAAATCGGCTCGATTTTTTAAAAACATCAAAAATATATCGAACGTAATAGGTGTATCTTTCTCCAAACCACCTTTAGACTCTTCCCATTCACGATATGTCTTAGCATCTAATTTTTGAGTAATAATATGAATGAGAAGTGTGTCCCATTGTTTAGTTGGCTCACCGAGAGATTCTAGTGCACGTAAATTTTTATTTATTTGGTCAATGAGACGTTTTAAGTTGACAGACAATTCTTTATTAATTGGTGCTATATTAAATAAGGCTGTCACGTGATTTTGAATTAGTAGTCTTTTATTATCATATCTATCACATAATATAGTCCATGCGACGGTGTAATTAGCTGCCGAGAATTCGATTGACTGTATTACCACAGCAGCGGGCCCTTCCAACGACGCTCTCAGATAGTGAAACTTATTTATGTCATCTATCTCGTCATTTGAATGTATGAGGCTCATGAACGTGTCATGAAACTCTAACCAATTATAATAAGAACCATTAAATTTAGGTAGTTGAATAGTGGGCAGTTAAACAAATTTATGATTGCCGGAATGAGAGCCACCGTCACTGCTTACGTCATCTGACTTAATGCAATCTGCTAAGATCCTTTTTGCAAGAGAAAGCGATTTAAAATACAGGGATTCAAACTCAGTTCGTTCTGATATCTGGGCGTCTATATTATCAGTATTACACTCGATGGATAATTGTACCTCATCATATCGTTCATACATTGACTCAATCCTACTAATACGTAATTGCAACTCATTTACCTCAGTAGCAGCCAATGAAGATACCTTCAGTGAATTTAAATAATTTGAAAAAGCAGTTATTTGTCCCTTGTAGCTAGCTCGTTTCCTAATTTGCTGCTTATCTTCTGGCATGTTGGCTGGTATTGGGAGACTAGTGCAAATGCCTGAAATTTATACAAACAAGAAGTTTATATTTTATAAAATATAATTCATAAGTAGTTTTATACAACTTTGCTTACAGTTATAAAGAAATGAAAACTAATTCCCTTACTTATTTTTCAAACTCTTAAATAATTAAACAAAATGGTACATGTACTACCTTGATATTTAACTTTATAATTAACAACAATCAAGGGTAACAAATACAATTCAGACAATCAAACAGCTTCACAGGTATGCCTTAGTATGTAATAAATAATATTATGCAATTTTTTCAATTATACACTCTCTTGACTTATTTTTTAAAAAACAGTTTAAACCAATAAAGAAAAAAAAAATTATAATATCGTCAATATAATTTAACCAAGCTTTATAATTTAATTTAATTATGATTTGACGGTTATTAGAAACTATATAAAACAATATTAAATGAATTTTAGCCGATTAAATACTTTAAGTTATACATAATTATTTTATAGGTAATTTGGTACTAACCTGATAAATTAGCAGTCGATTTACACAAAATACTACCTGATAATGAGTGCTGGGTTAAATAAATTAAATAATAATCCAATATCTAAGGGGCTAAGACTCCAGATTTCTTGGTTAAATATCTTCACTCCCTCGGTGGTATTTCCACAACGAATATTTAAGACTTCCCAAGCGTATTCCACTAAATAATATCTTGTCCAATTACGTTTTTTCAAATCCGGCTTCGATTTAGGACCATGGATAGGAATTTGATCTCTTTTTAATAATAAAATGCAGTAATTTGCTCAATCGACCTTTACTTGATCTTTAATTTTTTACAACGACGACAGGTACAACATTTTTTAAACATACCTACACAGCTTACGGACTAATATTGGCATGAGAACTGCTAATATAATTTGACAGGCGCTTCAACACTCACCATACCAAACACAGCAGGGTTAAACTGCTATTTTACATGGTATTCCATAAGAGCGTGGCCCTTCCCTGGTCGAGCCGACCCATTCGCGCTACAACTATACCTACTACTACTCGTAATATAGCTGCAGAATGGCTCTACCACGTTAAAAAAATTGTCGTTGAAAATTTTAGTATTTTCAGAAGCAACTTTGCAATTATTTTCTATTGAGTGAATTTTTGTGGAATCGTGTTTTGCAAACCGCCACCTGAAATACGTACAATGTTTTCTCGATAAAGATGTGAAATTACAAAACGATCCCCATGCATATCAATGTGGCTCTATTCAGCCTCTTAATATGAACATACCTCGGGATAAAGGAATTTTAAAAGTTTTCATGCGTAGATAATGGAATATATTTAATATTATATTATTACTGTCCTGTGTGAGGCAACCTTTATTCTCATCATATTTTTATGGTTGGTTAGAAAAATTATATCTAAATGCAAACTTTCACAGGGTAAATTTTTTTTTACTATTTTTACCCAGCAAGTAGTAAAGCAACTACAATCCCATCGGTAAGTGGTTATGTAGCCTAAGATGGTGACTTGCACTGACTTAACAAAAACCACAACAGAATTCACTCTTGCCTAATAGTACTAGGTAAGTATTATTTGTGACCTATTTGTGTGTGTGTGTGTGTGTGTGTGTGTGTGTGTGTGTGTGTGTGTATGTGTGTGTGTGTGCGTGTGTGCGCGCGCGTGTGTGTGTGTATATGTGTGTATTCGTGTGTGTGTGCTGTGTATGTGTGTGTGTGTGTGTGTGTGTGTGTGTGTGTGTGTGTGAGTGTGCGTGCTGTGTGTGTGTGCTGTGTGTGTGTGTGTGAAGAAAAGCGTATGAGAATACGTGAAGAGGAATAAAGGTTGAGTACTACTTCGCTTACCTGTACGAGGTTGCCACCATAGAACCTTTCTTCCTATTTTTTATCTGTTTTCCAAGTTATATAGCCAGCCCATTGCCATTTCACTGTAATATTCCGTTAGGCTATGTCACTTACTCTGGTTTTACTGCGAATATCTTCATTTCTTTACTTTATCACGTAGAGAAACCCCTCTCCAAATTAAAATTTTTCATTTTTTAGATGATAGTTTGTCTAAAATAAAAAAAAACAAAACCCAAGAATGTCTTTATATAGTTATTTATACTTAGGGAAGCACCATTTTTTTATTTATTTAAACTGTTTGATTTAATTTGATAACAGTGTACCTAAGTGTAAGTATCTGTATCTATATTTCCCTCCCCAATAATATTTTATAAAGTCATACTCATAAAAACAGCGTTTTATTGTAATACATAATTATAAAATTCAGTATCAACTAATTAATAAAAATATGCAACAATAAAATTACATAGGTATTAAACACTATCGAAATCTAAGTAACGAGAGCATGTTGGTCGTTCCACATCTAAATTATATAAAAATGCATTTTTCAATTTCACTAATCAACGTCGCCGCGAAAATTTCTTCTTCTTTGGGCACTTTAAAAATTAATTTATTTAGAATATAATATTTACAGTTACCAGTGTACAGATATTAACTAAATTAAGTATTTCTAGTCATAAAAATATTTATAATTGAGTATAAACTTTTAAAAAACTAATATATAATTGAACTAAGTCGCCCCAACACCGACGCGCGGTCCACCCTCAATGATGTCCGAAAACGGACTGTGACAGGCTGACAGGGCGACGGACCATGCGTGCTCGCGTAAATATATTCAATTTCAGGAAAAAATGAAATATTCTCTTATAAAACGGCGAATAAAAATAAAACTCTCAATTAAAAATATTAATATTTTTCAGACCTTTTTTTTAGTGTAAGAACTATTTAAAAAGCTTGTGCTGTTTTGGAGAAATTTTGCAAAATATGACATAGGTACCTTTTGGGGATTCTTTTTCTAATAAGGGGTTGACAAAAATACAATTTTGTTCAATTAAAAACATTTAAAAAATCCTCTTCTGTCAGCCTGTATTATTTCTTTGTGGATTAAATGAACAGTTATTGAGATTTTTTTACTTAAATATCCAAGATTTAGGCATTTCAACCACTGTTAAGGCCTTAAATATTTCTACGAAAATTCTGTGGCAGTATATAATTATCTTCCTTTCATGTGTAAGCCATTATTACCAAAATTGATACTTTATTTACAATGTCCATTTTGCAGTAACATTTTGAATTTATCAAAATAAATACTTTAATCGTTTCTGGCATTCAGAGCAGATAAACTATGTCTTTTAAACTACGTAATTTGGTCAAATAATTTAAAAGTATTACATATATTATATGTTATATCTATATATATATATATATATATATATATATATATATATATATATATATATATATATACAAAGTGTCCCAAAATTCAACGATAAGCCAACACCGGAGGATAGACCTGCCTCGGACTAATCGGGGAAATAAAAAAAAATATATCCCAATTATATTTTAAGTTATATAAAAAAAATGAAATTCTTCAGAAATTGAGACCGTTTATGATATTTTTCACTACCATGACCACAATTTTTTAAATATTTTTTTCCTTTTTTTTATAGGCAACCTGAATAGTACTGCTATCTACCACAATTCTTAAAAACTCCAGAATAACTCTTGTTTTATCACGAAAATTAATGAAACTTATTTTATTCCCTAAATTTTTTGAAGACTTTTACTTTTAACCAAATTTAAATTATCGTGGTGTAAAAAAAGTATGAACACTATATGTATGTATGGCAAGTTTTTTTTAAAAATTGACGTAACTAACCAACTTTCCAAAATGGTATAATACTCTAGGAAAACAAGTTATAAAAAATATGGGCCTATTATTTCTTAACAGGGGCCAAATGACGGTCGGGTGTAATAAAAGTATTAGTTCTTGAAAAATGTTTAATATTTCAAAACAAATGGTACAAGCAGTTTCACGTGTAATTTATTAAGTTATTAACATTATAGCAAATGTTCGAACTGTTTGCCACCAGCATTAATACATGCACGACATCGCCCTAAAAATAATCGATTTATTTGTCTTGCATATCTTCTGCTATTAATGCAATCAGAGTCAAAGCCTGAGTGATATTTCGACGAAGCTCGTCCAATGTCACAATCGGTTTTGAGTAGACCCTGTTTTTAAGACAACCCCAATAGAAGAAGTCCAGGGGGTTCAAATCGGGTGAACGGGGTGGCCATAAGATAGGACCAATAACTATTGCCATCTAAGTTTCCTTGTAACTCAAAGGGCCCAATTACTTTTCCATTTAATATGCCGGTCCATAGGTTAACCTTGAATTGATATTGGGATTTGTCTTGTCTCATCAAGTGTGGATTTTCATTACTCCAACTATGTAGGTTGTGAAGATTTAAATACCCATCTTTCTTGCACGTTGTTTCATCCGACCATAGAATTTTGTCTAGGAAGTGGGGATCTTCACTGTGCCTTTGCAGAATTACACGGCAAAATGTGACCCGTAGCGGATAGTCCCGCGGTAATAACGTCTGCACACGCCTGTAGTGATATGGGTGAAGCTTGTGACGTTTTAATATTCGATGTGCAGAACTTTTCGGGATTCCTGTAGCTTCTTCTATGGCACGTACCGAAGTAGTCGAGTCATTTTCTATCTCATTGAGAACTTCTTCATCAAGATCCAATCTAGGTCTTTCAGCGCTTCTCCTATTGGATGGCATACGACCCTCTGAAAACGCTTGATGCACATTAATAAACACTCGATAATCAGGATATTTTTGAGCATTTGGGTATCTTTCTCGATACAGTCTGCTAGCAGCGTTAGCAATACATCGGCATTCTCCATAGATTAAATGCATATTAGCGTATTTCTGTGGTGTGTACGGTTGCGACATGTTAAACGCTAAACAGTCCTAAATGCGCCAGAACTTTAAATCACAAAACACACAATCGTAGTCGAAGATAATGCCAGGTCAGTTCAGTTTGCAGATCACTTCCAGTCCAAATAATGCCAGGTCAGTTAAGTTTGCAGGTCGATTCCAGTCCAAAAAGCCAAGCCAAAAGTCGATAGTATCTACGAGGGCCACGTAAGTTGAATTGGGAACGGTGCGCAGTAAACAAAGGAGCAGAGCATACTGAACCGACTTGCTGAGAATAATAACAGCTTCTCTACCTGCCCTGTTGTTGTCTCTTTTTAACGTAAATATCTCTATCTATCTATCTCTCTCTAACATCTAAGGTATTAATGCCCCATTCGAATTCCTAGAAATTGTAACAGGAACCCATTTTGGGCATGTAGTAAAAGTGATTACTGACAATTACAATTTAAGGAATTTGGCCCCTGTGTAGAAATAATAGGCCCATATATTTTTATAACTTGTTTTCCTAGAGTATTATACCATTTTGGAATGTTGGATAGTTGCGTCAATTTTTAAAAAAAACTTGCCATACTAGTGTTCATACTTTTTTTTTACACCACGATAAGTTAAATTTGGTTAAAAGTAAAGGTCTTTAAAAAATTTAGGGAATAAAATAAATTTCATTAATTTTCGTGATAAAACAAGAATTATTCTGGAGTTTTTAAGAATTGTGGTAGATAGCAGTACTATTCGGGTTGCCTATAAAAAAAAAGAAAAAAATATTTAAAAAATTGTGGTCATGGTAGTGAAAAATATCATAAACGGTCTCATAAAATAACGACGATATAAAATTGTTTGTACCGGCGCACGCAGGATGGTCGGGCGTACTGCCTAACGGACGAAGTGGGAGAAAACATCGCTCACCGCCGCGTGAACACATGTACCTCTTCACTCTTAAACCGCTGAACCTATTTCGATGAAATTTATTATCAATATAGTTTAAGTACCGGGAAAGGAAATTGCCTTTATCACGGAAATCATCCCTAAAGATGGTGATGGAGTTTACTATGAAAGTGCGATTATTGATGGATCAGAATAATTTAAAGTATAATATCAAACGGACAAAGTTGCTGGCAAAAGCTAGTATTTTTCCTCACTGTGTTTTCATTCACTGCTGAGTACGTGCTGAATCAACATTTAAAATTTCAATTAAAAATTTCATGGGTGCCCGAGGAGTTCGAACCCGGGCTGAGATACCACGGTATTTTTTTATTTGGCCGGCATGTACGTTACGTGATTAATAAAGCTGTGCGGTTATTTAACACCTTATGCATTTACACGCGACCTACTTGGGGGCCTCATCCTGAGAACATACGCACCATATACCAGCAAGTAATTGAACCTATTATCACTTATGCTGCTGGTGTATGGGGCCATGTAGCCCATAAAAAGTGCATCAGGAGGAGCCTTGAAGGTGTACAGCGTGGCTTTGCTATTAAAGCAATAAGAGGCTTTCGCACAGTGTCTACGTCTGCGGCCATAGCTCTCGCTGATCTGATACCCCTAGATCTTAAAGTAAGGCAAGTCCACAACATTGAAAAGTCTAGACTTACAGGCACTTCTCATTACATTCCCAGCGATCTTCCTTTAGAGAAACCCATACCCGTACACAAATTACTACACCCAGCAGAGAGACTTAAAATCAATCCTAAACTCACCACTTCACAGGCGGAAGTCGATGCTCTTGTTGGACTTGACACAACAAAAATTTTCACAGATGGCAGCAAATTGGAAGACGGAGCAGTTGGCGCTGCTTTTGTCTGTTACCATTCCACACGACACACAGACAAAACCACTCAAACATACAATAACGCACATACGGAAAGCTCGATAGAAGCTATAAAGAAATATTAACTCCACTCAACGTGCACTGTATTCCAGGCCGAACTTTTCGCAATCCTTAAGGCTTGTGAATAGGCAGCTGATAAGCGGTGCACGCATACAGTAATCTACACGGACTCTCTTTCGGCCCTACATTCCATACAAGACAGATCCAATACACACCCAATTTTTAACAATATTCTCCATATTATTCACCGACACAAATGTTTTGGCACCATCTACTTTGCCTGGGTCAAGACATAGTGGGTTAAGTCATACTGGCATAGCTGGCAATGAGGCGGCAGACATGGCGGCTAAAGCAGGAGCTAAAACACACAAGGCACCTGACTATTTCGCAACACCTACGTCTTACATAAAACACAGAATTAAAATTGAGACGCACACTCTTTGGCAAACCAGGTATGAGAGCTCTGAAACAGGCAGACATACCAGAGAATTACTACCGACACTGGATCTTATACAGGAACTTAGAGCGGCTACCAATATGAGTTTCCACTTGACTCAGGTTCTCTCCGGCCACGGATACCATAAAAGTTATTTGTTCAGATTTAAAATCACCGCGGATGACAAATGCCCTTGCGATCATTCAGCTACGCAAACTATTGAACATCTACTCCAACAATGTCCCGCGTTTAGTGCCGCGAGAAATGATCATGAATTAATCTGTAACATTTCTGGTGTGTCTCCTTTTAAAATAGCCGAACTCATTAAGAAACAATCAACCCTGAACTCGTTTGTTAAATTTGTTAAAACAATTGTATACAGACTTAAAAAAATTAATAATACCTAGATATAACTTAGGCACAATATAGATAAAACTTTAGATTTTATGGTACCTATTACAATTCAAGTTTGATTTTGTTAGTAATTTCATCAGTTTATATCAACTAGTTTCCAGAAAAATTTAACTAATTGAGAGTTTTCTTTAGTTTTAATGATTTTATATTAACAACATTTTCTTTAATAGTCCTAAAACGTTAAATTTTTCTAGTGTATCACTGTATATATATATATATATAAACAGAAAATTTGTAAATAGAAACTCGTAAATTTTATAATTATTAACTCGTACAATTAAAGCAACACCACTGTATCAAATCGCAGTGCTGTTTGTAATTAGCCGTCTTTGTATAATAACCTTGCACTTGTTTACAAAACTATATTAAAAATGTGTAACAGTAGTTAATAAACGGCTACTAGGGATGGTGTAATCTCTGGTAGAAATATCTAAAAAAAAAAGATACCACGGCTTGATTTCTATCACCACCATTACAGCCTTTCATAAGTCCACTGCTGAACATAGGCCTCCCCCAAGGAATGCCACAAAGCACGGTCCTAAGCCACCTGCATCCATCAACTTCCTGCATGTCTTACCAGGTCGTCACTCCATCTCGTGGGGGGTCGCCCTACACTTCGCCTACCGGTACGAGGCTGCCACTCGAGAACCTTTCTTACCCATCGGTTGTTGGTTCTTCGAGCTATAGGGCCGGCCCACTGCCACTTCAGCTTAGTAATCCGTTGGGCTATGTCGGTTACTCTGGTTCTACTGCGGATATCCTCATTCCTAAGTTTATCAAGCAGAGAAACTCGGAGCATAGCCCTCTCCATAGCTCGCTGAGCGACCTTGAGCTTCCTGATATGGCCAGCAGTGAAGGACCACGTCTCAGTTCCGTAAGTAATCACTGGCAACAGGCACTGGTTGTACAATTTCGTTTTAAGGTTTGGAGGTATGTCTGACGAGAAGATGTGTCGTATCTTCCCGAATGCTGCCCAGCCGAATTGAATCCGTCGATTGACCTCTCGGTCGAAGTTGGACTTACCTAGTCAGACTATTTGTCCCAGGTAAACATACTCGTCAACAACTTCGAGCTTAGTGCTCCCAACAACTACCGGCATAGGTGTGATATGGACATTAAACATGATCTTTGTTTTGTCCACTTTCATCATAAAACCTATCCGTTGGGAGACACTATAGAGGTCATTGAGCATTGTGCTTAGATCCTCCAGCGATTCTGCCAAAAGGACAATATCATTGGCAAATCGAAGGTGAGTGACACAAGCACTTCAACACTTCGATAAACCGACAGTCAACTTGGCACCGCTGAAGGGACTGCAGCACCGCCCAAATTTCGACGGAATCATAGTCATACATACGCCAGACATAGTGGCAAATTGTACTCTTCGGACTTCTGTACAACTTGCCAAAGAGTATGTATGTGGTCTTTGGTGCTAAAGCCCTTTCGGAAACCAGCTTGTTCGGGAGGCTGGAAGTCGTCAGGTCTGCGTGCGAGACGATTCGTAATGACTCTCGAAAACAGCACGTAGACGCTACTTAATTTTAATTTTATTCAATTACGTGTAGATGTAATTGAATAAAATTAACAATAAAGATTTGGTAAACTTATGACTTAAACTAACTTATATAGAAATAACTGGGCCGTAAAATAACGATATAGTAAATATTTAGTAAAGATATAAAAACGACTTAGTAACGATGTATGAATGGGACTGAATATGGAACGAGACTGACTGTATATTGTAGATTGATTTGGCGTCCATCGGGAGATTGGTTATATAGGCTTTATATCGCTGACGCAGCAGTGTGAAAGAGATACGTTAACCGACCTTCTAACATTGATGGAGTATAACAGCCCCCCGAGGAAAAATGAAGATCGGGAAACAGACAAATTTCAGAGTATTATAATTTATGCGACTTGCCGGCTGCTGGGATTGGTGGATCGTCACGTTGGAAAATGGGATTGATGGATGTATTTTCATCATCGTTACGGGTCGGATTTGTTATATTAACATTGGATTTATTTTTAAATCTTGATATTACGAATTTGTTAAAATTTAATCTCCTAACATTGACGGGAAATACCAGAGCAATGGAATTATGTTATTATTTCCTTTATCCTACTCCAATAACATTATAAACGTGACAGTTTGTGGGGATATATGAATATATGGATGTTTCTTACTCTCGCACGCAAAAAGTACAAAATATAAATTAATGAAACCTTACAATAATATAGCTTATACATCAGAATGCCGTGTAGTGGCGGTCAAAAATATCCACTATCCCATATCCTCCCGTGGGTGTCGTAAAAGGCGACAAAGGGAAACAGGCGGGAGATGGGCAGCAGCATCTTCCTGATAATAGCCAAAATTACAATAAAAAAACTGCGGTTGCCAACCCGCTCGCCAAGCGTGGCAACTATGGCAAATACCCCCCAATGATCAAAACAACACACAGACGGCACCCAGTCCCCGGCGGCCCCGCTATTCCTGGCTACGGTGGCGACCATGGTAACGGCGGGGCAGGGGGTGCTAAGAATCTCCGGTGGAGGTTCAGTTGCCACCTACGACGACTCGACCTGGCAACGTACAACGCACGCACCCTGAGGACTGACGAGAACATCGTGGAGCTGGAAGAAGAGATAGACAATTTGCGCTGGCATATTGTAGGATTATCCGAAGTCCGAAGAGAGGGGGAGTACACGGTAATCCTCGAATCCGGCAACTTTCTCTATCACCGGGAGGGCGACCATCTGTCCCAAGGAGGTGTCGGATTTATCGTCCACAAGTCTCTCGTTGCAACGTTGTAAAGATCGGGAGTGTGTTGACGAGGGTTGCGTACCTTATACTCAGAATCACCATACGGTATTCGCTGAAAGTCATACAGGTTTACGCACCAACCTCGACACACCCCGATGAGGAGGTGGAGGAAATGTATGAGGATATCTCTAGAGCCATGCATTCCTCCAAAACCCAATATACGGTGTTAATGGGAGACTTCAATTCAAAACTAGGCACAAGAGAGAACGGTGAGCTGAAAGTAGGGAAATTTGGAATAGGGCAACGGAACCCAAGGGGCCAGCAGCTGGCCGACTTCATGGAGAAAGAGGGACTCTTTATGATGAACTCTTTCTTCAAGAAGCGGCCCCACAGGAAGTGGACCTGGTCGAGCCCCGACGGTTCGACAAAAAATGAGATTGACTTCATTATGACGACCAGACGACAACTGTTCAGTGATGTCTCAGTGATCGCGAGGGTGAAAACCGGTAGCGATCACCGAATGGTTAGAGGCACACTGAACCTAAACGTTAAGTTGGAGAGGTCTCGTCTGATGAAGTCAACGCTCCGTCCCTTTCGTGCTCTAATCCAAAGTCCCGAAACCTTTCAGCTCGAGTTACAAAACCGTTTTCAGTGCCTAGAAGACTGCAATGAAGTGGACGATATGAATGACAAGCTCCTGGAAACTGTCCATGCGGTCGGAGCTAAGTTCTGCAAGACCCGCCGCAGAAGAACACAAAAACTCTCTGATCACACTCTTAATCTCATGGCTGTTATACGAGATATGAAGCTGCAGTCTTCAGTAGATTTAACAGCATACAGGTAACTGAACAGACAGATCTCCAAATGCATGCGGCGAGACTTACGCAACTTCAATACAGCTCGTATTGAAGAAGCGATCGAGCGGAACCAAGGCTCCAAAATCTTTGCCAGAGATATGTCTGCCAGAAAGAGCCAACTGTCAAAGCCGAGGACCGAATGTGGCAGCATCGTTTCCGGGGCACCTGAGATTTTGAGTGAGATTGAGAGGTTCTATGGGCAGCTGTACACGTCATCGTTGGAGCCACACGCAAGTGTGAGTAACGATCCAAGAGCGAGTCTTAAAAATAAAATAAAATAAAAATAAAAAAGCCTTTTATTTCTTGCTTCAAAGTAGAAATTTACAATTTTAAAACAGTGTGCATGCAAAAAAAATAATTAATCTAGTGTTACAAAAAAACTTAGTATTTTGGTATATATTACTTTTAATAGTTAGGAATATAACGTTTATTTAGTAAGGAATATACTTAATTTTGATAGATAGATATGTAATAGAATAATATAGAACAAGATAATTTATCTTCTTACTTCTAGTAGTTGTCTTAGACAATTAAAACAATGCACAATGAAAGTTTTTTTTTGTTTTTGTACAATTGCAAGAACCCCTCTCAACGGAGGGTAAAGGCCTCCTCCAGAGATGACCATTGTTTTCTGTCCTCTGCTACTCGCATCCAGTGGGTACCTGCTATTTTTATAATGTCGTCTGCCCAGCGCGCAATTGGCCTACCCCTTTTCCTTTGGCCCAATGGCCCTACCCATGATGTGGTCTTTATGGTCCAGCGATTGTCAGTAAGTCTGGCTACATGTCCAGCCCATCGCCATTTTAGCTTCTGTGAGTAGCTGAGAGCGTCAATGGCTTTTGTTTTCTGTCTTATGGTAGTGTGGCGGATTTTTTTGATCTTCTTAATCTTCAAAATGCTTCTTTCCATACTTCTTTGACTTGTTATGATCTTATTTTTTATTTTCGCGAGTCTTATTCGACACTATTCTGAAGATATCCCGAACGTCAGTCTGAGCGAGATTAGAATGGCCCTCCAGCACCTTAAAAACGGCAAGGCCCCAGGCGAGGATGGAATTATAGCGGAGCTTCTGAAAGCGGGTGGAAGACCGTTACTTGAAGTCCTTCAGAAGCTCTTTGATTCCGGCCTCCATGGTGGCATTACACCGGAGGCGTGGAGCAGAAGTGCGGTGGTCTTGTTCTTCAAGAAAAGTGACAACGCTCTCTTGAAGAACTACAGACCGATTTCCCTTCTGAGCCGCGTCTACGTTCTGTTTTCGAGAGTCATTACAAATCGTCTCGCGCGTAGACTTGACGACTTCCAGCCTCCCGAACAAGCCGGTTTCCGAAACGGCTTTAGCACCATAGACCACATTATATACCCTACGGCAAATTGTACAGAAGTCCGAAGAGTACAATTTGCCACTATGTCTGGCGTATGTGGACTATGATTCCGTCGAAATTTGGGCGGTGCTGCAGTCCCCTTCAGCTGTGCCAAGTCGACTGTCGGTATATCGAAGTGCTGAAGTGTTTGTACAATAGAGCTACGATGGCTATCCGAGTACAGAACCAGAGTATGAAACCTACCCAATTGCAGAGAGGTGTAAGACAGGGTGACGTTACATCCCCGAAACTCTTCACCGCTGCATTGGAAGACGTTTTCAAGCTTCTGGGCTGGAAAAGATACGGAATTAACATCAATGCGAGTACATCACTCACCTTCGATTTGCCGACGATATAGTCCTCATGGCAGAATCACTGGAGGAACTAAGCACTATGCTCAATGACCTCAATAGTGTCTCGCTCAACGGATAGGTCTTAAGATGAACATGGACAAAACAAAGATTATGTTTAATGTCCATGTCACACCTATGCCGGTAGTTGTTGGGAGCACTAAGCTCGAAGATGTTGACGAGTATGTTTACCTGGGACAAATAGTCCGACTAGGTAAGGTCCAACTTCGACCGAGAGGTCAATCGACGGATTCAACTCGACGGGCAGCGTTCGGGAAGCTACGACACATCTTCTCGTTAGACATACCTCGAAACCTTAAACGAATTGTACAACCAGTGCGTGTTGCCAGTGATGACATACCGGAACTGAGACGTGGTCCTTCACTGCTGGCCGTATGAGGAAGCTCAAGTTCGCTCAGCGAGCTATGGAGAGGGCTATGCTCGGAGTTTCTCTGCGTGATAAACTTAGGAATGAGGATATCCGCAGTAGAACCAGAGTAAACGACATAGCCCAACGGATTAGTAAGCCCTGAAGTGGCAGTGGGCCGGCCATATAGCTCGAAGAACCGACAACCGATGGGGAAGAAAGGTTCTCGAGTGGCAGCCTCGTACCGGTAGGCGAAGTGTAGGGCGTCCCCCCCACAAGATGGAGTGACGACCTGGTAAGACATGCAGGAAGTCGATGGATGCAGGTGGCTCGGGACCGTGCTTTGTGGCATTCCTTGAGGGAGGGCCTATGTTCAGCAGTGGACTTGTGAAGGGCTGTAATGATGATGATGATGAATGAATACATCAGAATAACACATAGGCTATAACTAATAAATATATCGCATAAATTGGTCAAAATACATAAACAATAAGTGATAATAAGTCTACTAATAGTCTACTTCGAGCTATTTTGGCGTGCGGTGCAATAATGTGAGTTACACAAATATAATGTAAGGTGGAATTGTTTATCCTAAATATTTCTACAAAAATTCCCTGGCAGTATATAACTATCTACCTTTTACGTGTAAGCCATTATTACAAAATTTGATACTTTATTTCCATATGTATTTTGCAGGTAACATTTTGATTTTATCAAAATAAATACTTTAATCGCTTCTGGCATTCAGAGCAGATAAACTGTCTTTAAAACTACGTAGTTTGGTCTAAATAATTTAAAAGTATTACATATATTATATATATATATACTAGCTGACCAGGCAGACGTTGTTCTGCCCTTTCCGAACCACCATTTACTTTACCAAAAAAACCTCCTGAAATTAGCAATAAAAAAATTGAGGGTCACTTATCGGGATAAAAATTATCCTATCTCTCAAGTTGTTAACCAAACTGCACACAGTCTGCAAAATCTCATTGAAATCGGTTCCATCTGTTGAATACTTACAGCAACACGTGGTGGTTATACTACTAAATTGTAGCGTATATAAACGTTTGTATTTTAACATAGCGCCATCTATTGAATATTTACTCAATCCAATCAACAGATATCGTCATCTGACAGAATCGTTTAGAGCTAA
>JAVANC010000012.1:34518314-34535639 GCA_033319125.1 Parnassius glacialis | reverse complement strand
TGAAAACTGTCCATGCGGTCGGAACTAAGTTCTGCAAGACCCGCCGCAAAAGAACACAAAAACTCTCCGATCACACTCTTAGTCTCATGGCTGTTAGACGGGATATGAAGCTGCAGTCTTCAGCAGATTTGACAGCATACAGGCAACTGAACGGACAGATCTCCAAATGCATGCGGCGGGAGTTACGCAACTTTAATACTGCTCTTATTTAAGAAGCGATCGAGCGAAACCAGGGCTCCAAAGTCTTTGCTAGAGATCTGTATGCCGGAAAGAGCCAACTGTCGAAGCTGAAGACCGAGTGTGGCAGCGTCGTTTCCGGGACACCTGAGATTTTGAGTGAGATTCAGAGGTTCTATGGGCAGCTGCACACATCATGTTTGGAGCCACACGAGTGAGTAACGATCCAAGAGCGAGTCTTATTCGACACTATTCCGATGATATCCCGGACGTCAGTCTGAGCGAGATTAGAATGGATCTCTAGCACCTTAAAAACGGCAAGGCCCCAGGCGAGGATGGAATTACAGCGGAGCTTCTGAAAGCGGGTGGAAAACCGGTACTTGAAGTCCTTCAGAAGCTCGTTAATTACTTCCTCCATGGTGGTATTACACTGGAGGCGTGGAGCAGAAGTGCGGTGGTCTTGTTCTTCAAGAAAGGTGACAACGCTCTCTTGAAGAACTACAGACCGATTTCCCTTCTCAGCCGCGTCTACGTGCTGTTTTCTAGAGTCATTACGAATCGTCTCGCGCGCAGACTTGACGACTTCCAGCCTCCCGAACAAGCCGGTTTCCGAAAGGGCTTTAGCACCATAGACCACATACATACCCTACGGCAAATTGTACAGAAGTCCGAAGAGTACAATTTGCCACTATGTCTGGCGTATGTGGACTATGAGAAAGCCTTTGATTCCGTCGAAATTTGGGCGGTGCTGCAGTCCCTTCAGCGGTGCCAAGTTCACTGTCGGTATATCGAAGTGCTGAAGTGCTTGTACAGTAGGGCTACGATGGCTTTGCGAGTACAGAACCAGTGTATGAAACCTATCCAATTGCAGAGAGATGTAAGACAGGGTGACGTTATATCCCCGAAACTCTTCACCGCTGCATAAAGACGTTATCAAGCTTCTCGACTGAAAAGGATATGGTATTAACATCAATGACGAGTACATCACTCACCTTCGATTTGCCAACGATATAGTCCTTATGGCAGAATCGCTGGAAGACCTTAGCACTATGCTCAATGACCTCAATAGTGTCTCACAACGGATAGGTCTTAAGATGAACATGGGCAAAACAAAGATCATGTTTAACGTCCATGTCACACCTATGCCGGTAGTTGTTGGGAGCACTAAGCTCGAAGTTGTTGACGAGTATGTTTACCTGGGACAACTAGTCTGACTAGGTAAGTCCAACTTAGACCGAGAGGTCAATCGACGGATTCAACTCGGTTGGGCAGCGTTCGGGAAATTACGGCACATCTTCTCGTCAGGTATACCTCAAAACTTAAAAACGAGACTGTACAAACATTGCGTGGTGCCAGCGATTACTTATGGAACTGAGACGTGGTCGTTCACTGCTGGCCGGATGAGAAAGCTCAAGATCACTCAGCGAGCTATGGAGAGGGCTATGCTTGGAGTTTCTCTGCGTGATAAACTTAGAAATGAGGATATCCGCAGTAGAACCAGAGTAACCGACATAGCCCTACTGATTAGTAAGCTGAAAGGCAATGGGCCGGCCATAAAGCTCGAAGAACCGACAACCGATGGGGAAAAAAGATTCTCGAGTGGCAGCCTCGTACCGGTAGGCAAAGTGTAGGGTGACCCCCCACTAGATGGAGAGACGACCTGGTAAGACATGGAGGTGGTAAGTCGATGGATGCAGGTGGCTCAGGACCGTGCTTTGTGGCATTCTTTGTGGGAGGCCTATGTTCAGCAGTGGACTTGTGAAGGGCTGTAATGATGATGATGATAAAAAACTATACAACTAAGAACTTTGAGAACATTTTGAAAAAAAGATCGAGGAAAAGCGAAGAATAATCCGGCAGAATTTTTTTAATAATTATAAAAACAAATGGGATAGTATGGATTAGAAACATTTTAGACATAAGTGACAATTCAATCATCTATGAAAAGGTTATAAGCGGTTTTTTAACTGCCTATTTTTCAAGAAGAAAGAAGAAACAAACGTACCTAATTTACAGTCACAAAAAATTGATAATTATGAGTAAGAATGGTTTTATTTTAATACAGGTAGCATAGAATTAATTATTAAATATAATTTAATACAGAAAACATTAGAAGAAGAGAGAGAGAATGACATTGTCGGCAAGTTCACACTCATGATAAAAAAAAACCTGTTAAGTTTATAAAAATTCCGTAGATTGCAACGTCAAATTCCGTAGTTCCGTAGATGATGACAAATTTCCGTATATCTACAGAAAATCCGTAGAGTTGGCAACACTGCATTGATATGCAACATAAGATCCACCAATACAAGTGTGATATTTTACAAACTCCCTCTTCTCACAATCCGCCGCGCGCCGCATCGCGCCGTCCACCCGACCGCACCTCAAACAAGTTTGGACTCGCTTTCGCTTTACTTAGGAACCGGTAAAATAAAGGTTCTTAAAGGTTCTAATTTAGGTTCTGGTTCCTGTTCCGGTATAGGTACCGAAACCCTTAAATACCGGTACTATACCGGTATTTTGGGACCGTTTTCAATCCCTGTTTGTAAGTTCCACGTGAATCTGATTTTTATTTACTAAATGGTCACATGAGTACTTTTGTACAGAACCAAGAATAGGTCACTTACAACGATACTACGATTTTCGTAAATATACCTGGGCTACGGTCCGCACACAAAAGCACGTGAGGGTAATAAATGCAAATTGGGCTCGGCACTCGATTTTGCGTAAAACAGTTACGTCTACTTTCGGTATATTGCCGGGTGCCCCATTCATTTTATCAGTTCTTTGTATTCTAGATGGCTATTGTTCGTCTTTATTGAATGTAATGTATTATGTTTATTGTTACTTGGGTTGCTTTAAATACTTCGACAAAATTTACATAATCTCGTAACAGTCTACTTTTATTTAATATTAAAAAGAACATGTTATAATATCTTGTATTAGTAACATGTTATTATATATTAAAACTGGTTCTTGATATACTGTTATACTAGCTTGGAAGCCAGGGAATCAATGAGTTTATATAAAAAGGTTGTGTTATAATATTATAATTAATAAGTTAAATATTGATTTTTATTAATCAGCTAACTAAAAATGATGATATCGATATTTTTCAGCAGCAACATCCAAATAATCAGAAACTATAAACTCCGAAGCAGATATTGTAGTGATTTCAGTATATGGGTGTAATATAATATATATATATATATATATATATATATATATATATATATATATATATATATATACATTGACCTCTCAGTATGATTAAGAAAATTTGACTCCCTTGTTGGTCTAGTAGGTCTTAAGCGCGGCCGCTGATATAGTGTTTCTGAGAATGGACACCCAGTCAGACCAAAATCAGTTATTAAGTTTTTCTGGTATGGAATTCGCAGGCCGGTATAAAGAAGTTGAAAGTGTCTTACCCCAATACCCTCGGAAAGCTCGTAAAGCGGTTAGTCCTGCGCTTGATCTCTGGTCGTGTTCGATTGCCGTCCCAACAGAATATGAGAGTGAGAAAATAGAGAGTGCATCTGTACATACGCACACAATAGTACTGTGTATAATACTGTCCTGTGCAGAAACTGGCTGCCATGAACGAAATAAGGTCTGGAAGACGTTACTATATACTAGGAAAATCGCTGGGTTTCTTGAAAGTTCATCCCAGATAAGAAGTTTCTTCCGAGCCAGTAGTAAAAGTAAAAGAATAAGTTTCAATCAGTAATAAATCACGTTATATTTATTAAAGTTGGTAAAAAAATTACTTCGCGTACATCCGCTCGATAAAATAAAATGATGTGTCTTACCTAGTTTGAAGAGCGCCTCCCGCCCTCCCTCAATTGAGTGCACTCTCACCGTCACCACTAATCCCAGCACCACTACTCCCAACACCACTACACTAAGACAGACACACCACTGTCAACAATACGACACGTGTTTCGCCTCTACACGCCTCGTGTGTTTTTGACCAACTTTAATATAATGGACTTCCGCAAAGTAACGCCTGATTCAATTATCTTACATTTATTATATAAAAATATTTATTTCATTTTATTCTATACACAGAAATATTCATTATTCATCAGTGCAAACCTTCACAAGTCCACAAACCCGAGAGAAAAACGGCCCCGGGCCACCTGCATCCACCGACTTCCTGCATATCTTACCAGGTCGTCACTCTATCTAGTAGGGGACGCTCTACACTTCACCTGCCGGTATGAGGCTGCTAACCAAGAATTTTTTTTCCGCATAGGATATCACTTCTTCGAGATATAGGGCTAGCTTATTGCTACTTCAGCTTACTAATCCGTTAGTCTATGTCGGTTACTCTGGTTCTACTGCGGAAAACCACGTTTTAGGTCTATCACGCAAAGAAACCATGAGGATAGGCCTCTCCATAGCCCACTGAGCGACCTTGGTCTTCCTCATACTAGCAGTGAAGAACCATGTCTCAGATCCATAGGCGATGTGTACAGATCCGCAGAGACACAATCCTCCTGATGGTAAGTGGTTGCTGTGGTCCATAGATATCAACATCTTTACTCGTTTGCGAATAAAATTCAGATGCGGTGTCAGCCGTGAAGACTGTGGCCGGTGGAAGGAAAAGTGGAGATCTCTCGCCGGGCAACTTATTCAGCCCGGGGAGCAGCCAACGCTCCGAGTGGTAGTTCGCAGCTATTCTATATATACTGCTTTTACATAGGAACTTTGATAACGCAATTTGGGCTTCGATGTATTTTTACTCGTGGCGCGACGACATTGCCGCCACAGAACTAAGATGGAATGCCTCTTTTCCAGTAAAAAGGGTCTCCGGTTCTCTACACTCACCAAACGAAACACAGCAGCATTTATCTGTTTTTTGATCTCTGCGTTGGTCTTCCATTAACACTTCCACCGGAAATTCTTAGCAACCCCTACAACAGAGTTACCATAGTCACCACTGTAGCCAGGAATAGTGGAGCCGCCGGGGACTGAGGGCCATCTCTTTTTAATTATCGTCATGGAGGTTATACTGCCATAGTTGCTACTTTTGACGAGCTGGTTGGCAACCGTAGTTTTTTTAAATTATTTGCTGTTATCAAAAAGAAGCCGCTGCCCATATATTGCTTTAATTTCCCTCTGTCGCCTCTTGCGACACCCCCGGGAATGTAGCTTTTAACGTATTATACGTATTATACGTCAAAAGCTACATACTTGTTTTTAATAATATAAATAAATGGACGTCCATTTATTTATATTATTAAAAACAAGTTCATAAGGACGGCTCCGTGGCGCAGTGGCTTAGCAATGAGTTGCTGCGCTGTGGGCCGCGGGTTCGAATCCCGCTCGGAAAAAGTATTTGTTTGGCCTACAAATAATTGTTCCGGGTCTGGATGTTTGTCCTTGTGCAATTTGTGTTTGTAAACTGCCTCTGCGATACAGGAGAAAATCTTAGTGTAGGGGTAACGTTTTTTTAAACAAAAAAAAATATCTTTTCTTTCAATATCCTTGCCTAACAGTCATGCTTACATTTTTTTACTTAATATATATCATGAGGGGAAAATAATGCAATACACAAGGCGTAGCAATCGTAGCCGTAATAATCGATGGCTGAGCCGTGTACTATGGAGAGAAAATAAAATAAGTAATGGTTAAGCATAAATGACTTTCAATTATTATTCTTATAATATGTATAGAATAAATACTATTCTATTGTATTCATTCTTATCTATACATTTCTATTCCATTCCAATCCATTATTTATCAATCTATTCCCTTCAATTTCCTTAAGGCAAGAGTGAATAGGCTTTTGTTACGCTAAGACAGTGCGATTTACCATCTAGGGCTGCATCACCACTTACCACCAGGTAGGATTGTGGTCAAGCACTGGCATATGATAAGTAAAAAATATTACATTTTATTACATTCTATTCCATTTTATACTAGTCTCTTATACTCCAATCTATTCCGTTCTTTTCAGTTCTGTTTCGTTTGCATGCGTTCCATTTCGTTATTATTCCGTACTATTTCATCCTTAATCATTCAGTTTAATTCTTTTTTAAGTTTACGTTTAACCTAAATTTGTAATTCTATCGCTTTGAGCTAACAAAAACAAATGCTCGCTCAAAGGTTATAAGTATAACCTTTCATTGAGAAAACGCAGCCACTGTTCTTGTCATTGTAGCACTGGCACTGTGGTAATTTAGTTATTAAGTTTTTATTTTATTTTAACGATGGTAATGAATATTGAATTTTGTAATATTTATTAAAACAAAATCGTCAATATGGAATTGCTATACCTGCTTGGTGCTCCGTTGTTTTTCGATAGTATTAAACCTATTATAAAAAGAAAATTAAATCATTTTTGAGCCATGTTGCTAAATTGTATTTGTCAAAAAAATTTGTTAATTGTTTTTAAATACCATCTTCATGTAAGTGCCTAGATTTAGATCTTCTGCTCGAATCTAGACTGGAAATGATCGGATATTGTAAAATGAAATGTATATTAATCTTAAAATAGCTATTGAAAAATTCGAAATTTAACTTTAAATACAACAGCCTGGATAACCTAAAATAGAGATTTGGGGGGTATCACGGAAAGAAATATTTTTATCGTTGCATTGTCCTTCTTTCTTGCTTCCGTGTATAGTGTCAGTGTTTTATGTAACAAAGTCATAAATAATATACCAATCCCCGTGCTTTGCTGCGAAAGCGAGGCAGACATGGCAAACACTAGCAAAAATGTTTCACTGGAAGGTAAGCAACAAAAAAGTGGGATATTCCGTTGATACCGAGTGTGCAGAAAGACATGTTTCATAATTTTTATGGTATTTAAAAATTTATTTACTGGTAACACGTTTAATTTTTAAGTAATCTCGGAATATCAGCACATTACTTGATGGAAAAATCCTGCGCGTTGCCATAGAAATCTGACTAGCAGCGGCGATCAATTAACCTGATCAGTGACCTTTTGGTAACGGCGTTGATGAATTAGGGCTTTACGGACTCTCATGTAATAAAAGTGCCGGTAGGTTGTCCCATCACGGTTCTCTGAACGAAAATCATTCCAAAGAGCTCTTGTCTCTAAAAATGTTCCATCAATTTTGAAGCCTTGCGGAATATTAACAGATAACGGCGAGAAATGAGACGATATTATATTGGTACCTCGGGAGAGAGGTACAGTCCTAAAGTGGGATGATACGTGCGTAGAGACTTGGGCAGAATTTAATGTAAGGGGTACCGCGTTTAGAGCCGGGGCGGCATATGAGGCATCTGAAGTGAATAAGCGGTGCAAGTACGAGAAATGAATACATATTTGTGCCATATTCTGTAGAGACTATCAATCCGTGGGATCCACGTTTTTTTTTATTATAGGATAGTGTGACAAACGAGCGCACAGTCCATCTGATGGTAAGTGGTTGCTGTGGCCAAAAGACATCTACATTTATCCTCGTTTGCGAATCAAAATGCAGATGCGTTGTCACCCATGAGTACTAAGATAGAATGCCTCTTTTCCAGTTAAAAGGGTCTCCGGTTCTATACACTCACCATACGAAACACAGCAGTGTTAAGCTGCTATTTGACGCTAGTACTCTGTGAAAGTGTGGTCTTTCCCCGGTCGAACCGACCCATTCGAACTACAAGTATACCAGTAATATAGCTGCAGCATGACTCTACCACGTATAAAACGTGCGGTAAATTTCCTAAAAGAACTGAATTCATGACTTGTCGCCGCTGCTGGTGATAAGAACGTAATGTTGTTATTATCCCTATCTATTTGAATATTTCTTACCTCGTGTAATTTTGGCTGTTGAGATCAGACACACCGTTTGCACGCACTAATCTCGACGTTTGCCAAGGACGGTGTTCAGATAGGATTTTAGGTGCTAGGTACGATAAGGTACTAATGGGGAGTATAAGATGTGAGATTCGATGGTTCAGTGGTGTAATGAAAAACATTTCAGTTAATATGTGCGTTGTGATGGCTTAAGAAAATTAATTACTCCATTTCGTCCCTAGCGTTACGTGTGGGGTGACTATGGTAAATTCAGAAAACATCTTATGGCTTTCGATATATGTCACTATAACCATCCTGTTAACATCAGATTGGGAACGGGCAACAGCACTAAATGTGCTTACGTCTGGTACTATGATCGTTAATTGGTTTCTTAGTCTTAGTCTTAGTCATTTTGGTTCATAATTGAGGATGGATTTAGGTGTCTATGGGTCACAGCACCCACATACCATTATACAATTAGTGTGATCGTTTGTCACCTTTATTAAAATAAAAAAGAGAGCGACTGGGCTAAAGAAGAACAAAGAACATTTTAAAACTCTTATAGTGGTTACGGTTATAGCCTATTAAAATTCACTGCTGAACAGGCCTATACTGTACTATAGATTGCCTCACAGGTTCATGCCTTATATTTGCCATGGTTACCACGCTTGACAAGCGGGTGGGCAACCGCAGTTTTTTACTTTTAATCGTTATATAGACAACAGTATAGTACAACTACCGCTCCAATTAAAGTAATCGATGATTTTCTGTAAGACGAAAACTGTAGAAAAGATATAATATTAGCTTCGCTAGACTTCTTTATAGCATTTGACTGCCTTTTTTTATTGTATAAGGGTGACAAACGAGCACACAGTCCACCTGATGGTAAGTGGTTGCTGCGGCCCATAGACATCTACATCTATCCTCTATTACAATTCAAAATGTAGATGCGTTGTCACCCGTGAGGACTAAGATGGAATGCCTCATTTCCAGTAAAAAGGGCCTCCGGCCACCTGCACTCACCAAGCAAAACGCAGAGGTAAACCTCTACTTCACGCTGGTATTCTGTGAGGTCGTGTTACCACCCCGGTTCGAGCCGGCCCATCCGTGCGACAGCAAACGCTGCCGCGTGGCTCTACCACTGTTAAAAATGCCTGAATGTATCATTGCTTTTGTCAAAATTGTACTATTATGGTTTCAACGTGACTGCGGTGAAATGGTTTTAGAGCTTTTTTATAAATCGCGTACAACAAGTAGAAATTTCTTACCATAGGGAGTTGCCACTAGTTTCCGATTTCAGAGCTGTCAAACAAGATGTACATACTTCAAGGCTCAATTTTAGGACCGCTTTTGTTTGCTGTGTACTGTGCAGATATGGTAGATCACATCAAACATTGTAGATAACCTATTTATGCTGCTAACACACAAATTTACATATCACGTAATCCTGAGAAAATTTAATCAGTAAAAAACAATGTCAAAATTGAATGCACTTATTCATAACGGAAGTAAGTCAAAGTATAATAAAATTCTTGGAACGGCTAAGCAAATCCATAACATTGCGAATCATCGGTTTTAGGTCATATACATACACAATACATAAAAGGGGAATTAATTGAATGTGTGACTGAAACTCGCAATTTAGGTCTGCTTATGGATGATCATTTGCGCTTCGAGAATCACATAGTTAATGCTGCTAGAAATTGATTCTACAGACTTTTTTATATATGATAGAGGGACAAACGAGCACACAGTCCATCTGATGGTAAGTGGTTGCTGTGGCCCATAGACATCTACATTTTACTCGTGTGCGAATCAAAATACAGATGCGTTTTCACCCGTGAGGACTAAGATGCAATGCCTCTTTTCCAGTAAAAAGTGTCTCCCGTTCTCTTCACTCACCATACGAAACACAGCAGTGTTAAGCTGCTATTTTACGCTGGTATTCTGTGAGAGCGTGGTCCTTCCCCGGTCGAGCTGACCCATTCTTGCTACAACTATACTACTAATATAGCTGCAGCATGGCTCTACCACGTATAAAAGTCCTGTATTCGATTAGAAATTTTCTGAATACACATATTCGAAACAGACTCCGTGAATCGTTGATTCTTTTAACATTTAATTATTTGGATGTTGGTTATGGTTCTCGTCTAATCTATTAATATATGTATCCAAAAACTCACTCAGCGAGTTCAGAACGCCTGTGCAAAATTTTGTTTCGGAATACCGCCACGCGCACTCACGTTACGCCGTACATCAACGGTGGCAACATTTTAAAAATGAAATATCGTCGACACATTTATGTAACAACGGTACTTTTTGGTATTTTTAAATATAATATGCCACTTTTCTCTTCCAAAAGTTGGCGTGGACGCGCGACGTAAACTCAAAAATAACTCGTGCAACAAGTTATTCTCTTGCCGTGCCATTCCAACGTATCGCCGCTTTCCGTGGGAGTTTTAGGTATGCTGCCTCAAAATTTTGGAACGACCTACCGCCACCACTTTGTACACTGAAAAAAATCAAAACATATAAAGAAAATATAAACAGTATCTAATACCAGCTCAGAAAAACAGGTTGAAGCGTACTACTTACCAAAATGGGTACTGGCATGTGGCACGGGCGGCCAAGGTCGCAACAAATAAAATAAAGTGATGACATAACCTTAAATACTATTTACGGTTGACTTACCACTTAGGTCCATTGACAGCTTAAGTTAAAAAAGAGTAACTTATTGACGTCAATTTATAATTTATTTGTTTATTCTTTATTACACTAAATATTTGTACAAAAGGCGATCTTAATGATATATAGCATTTTCTACCAGCTAACCTTGAGTAGCACAGAGAGTGAGTTTGGGCAGTATAGTTGTCATGATACAATTCAGTTCAAATATTTAGTCGTTAGCAGAGCGGGTCAGTATTTCATGCGGGCACACCGCTTGCAACTTTACAAGGCGCAGGTACGGCCTCACATGGAATACTGTTCCCATCTCTGGGCATCCCAGTGCCAGCTCCTTCCACTTGACCGCATCCAGCGCAGAGCGGTTCGAATCGTCGACGACCGAGTTCTGTCCGATCGGCTTGACTCACTGGCACTGGGTAGAGAGGTTGCATCTCTTTGCGTATTTTAACGCATCTACCACGGGGAGTGCTCTGAGGAATTGTTCGGACTAATTCCAGCCGCTCAATTTCACCATCGCACATCGCGACAGAACTTGCGATACCATCCATATCATCTAGATGATTGGCGGTCCACCACTGTGCGATTCAGAAGAAGTTTTCTCCCTCGCACAACTTCCTTGTGGAATCGATTACCACCAGCGATTTTTCCGGACCAATACGACTTAGGGACCTTCAAGAAAAGAGCCTACTCCTTTTTAAAAGGCCGGCAACGCATCTGCGCTTCCCCTGTTGTTGCAGTTGTTCATGGGCGGCGGTAGTCACTTACCATCAGGTGAGCCGCATGCTCGTTTGCCCCCTCTCCTATTTAAAAAAAAACATACAACACATACATAAAATATACACACACACATATATATATATATATATATATATATATATATATATATATATATATATATGTATATGAATATATAATTCATATACATATATAAATAAAAAATAATAAAATCTTAGCAATAAGTCTTAAATATATAAATATATACACATATGTAAACGAAAATAACGTTAAAATAATTTTTGAGAAAATATAATATATTAATTAATTAAGTTAAAGAAAAAACTGTTAACATACAATGTTATGGAAATAAATATAAAACGTATGTATAAACGCACGTAAGTACATACTTTTGGTTTGATATTAATAATTTCAGCATAGTTTAACAGATTGGTTTAATGATATTGTTACGAGTTGTAGAAATCTCTTCAATGGAAATTTCTTGAAGGATCTTGATTCTCCTAGTTCAGCCACTCGGTACTAGAGGGCGCTAGTGGTAACTAGTGTTGCCATTTACCAGGCATTAATGGTGGCGCTCGACAATATTATTATGAAGGACATTGAAAGTTAGCGCTGTTGTTTCGGCAACAGCATAAATAAAACTGAGTAAGGTCCGTTTGCCTAAGGTGCCACAACATATAACATGAGGAACGTTTTTATTTTATTTTTTATTTTTCTTTCTACTATACTCTATAAGTTTACATATTTTAAATTATTGTAATCGTCAAATTTTTCTTTTCTTTATTAATATTATATTTTATTTCATTTTGTTATACTATTTATAATTGATGTGCCTATAAATGTTAATATTTAAGTACCTAATGAAATTTTTGGCGTGTTGCAATAAATGTTTATTTCTTTCTTATTAGGAAAACGCTACTGCCCATCTCATGATTTGTTTTCCTCGGTCACCTCTTACGACACCCACGGGATGATATGGGGTAGTGTATATTCTCACACCGCTATACACGGTAAAGTAAGTGGTTAAAATTATGGAATGTAAATAAAACTATGCGTGTACTCAGATTATAGAACAAAAGGTGGATATGCATAGCCTAGGATATTTTGGAGGAGGTACTTGTACGAGCGGACTCTCAGGAGCTGATCGGATTTAGCAATAATTCAACACACCACGATGCTACCGATCATTTTTACAGTTATATATAGTTGGAAAACTCAACAGGTACGCAGCCCTTGTCAAAACACTTTCAACGAATTAAGTTAACGGCTGGCAATAAATTGGAATCCTCCGTGAGACGCCCTCACGATAAGAAAATTATTTAACGAATTCGAAGACTACCGTTAACAGAATTCTACATAATCTAAGTATAGTTTATCTTTCCCTAGCTTTAGCACTTGTATCTATCATTGTTCCTCGATGTGAGTGCAAAATACCTCTTATTTAGATATTGTATATATATATATATATATACATTTTTAAAACGTTACTCCCACACATAAATTATACAAAGACAAACATCCAGACACGAGACAATTATTTGTAGGCCATACAATTTATTTCGTGCGGGATACGAAACTGCGGCCCTCAGCGCAGCAACTTACTCAATTATTCATCTTTAATAATTATTATTACCAATAGCAAATTTACTTCTTACACTACCACTTAATGTATTAAATTTTTTTGTTAAATTGAATTATTTTTCATCAGTCCGTGAAAATCTACAGCAAGAAATGAGCTTCTCTCCTTTTGAAAAGGATTTGACTTATTTATGTATTTATTTACTTATTTAATAATAGGGCACCAGCAAGGCACACATTATTAGATTTGTATCAGTAGGCTTCATCCTGGGACTGAGGTGTCTACCTTTATAAGTGACACAGCATTACTTGCCTTAATTGACTTGATTGATTGACATCATTGACCGTAATTGACACGCTTGGAAAGCGGAATGATAATCTTAGAACCAGAAGTCTTCGCAAATTGACATTACCGCCCGTTATTGTTTTGTTTATTTTATGCACGGTGAAACGAGATTGTTATGCTATCATCTATTGGAAGCCATGAGATCTTTTTTGCTTTTCCCATATTTGCCCCTTATTACACCCACGGGAAAAATGGGATGATGGATTGTTTTTACCTCTCTATTATAATGCTAATCTAAATAAAATAGATATATTTTTAGATATAGAGCAGTAATTTTTATTTATATTCCTAAACGCTTATTAATATAAATCTTATGGTTTTGGTCAAAGCGTTTCACGGTCGCGGTTTTGAATCCCGCACGGAACAAGTGTTTGAATGGCTTAAAAACTAATTTCGCGGGTCTGGATTTGTCTTTGTATAATTTAAGTTTAATGTAAGTAAACTGCCTGCACTATACAAGATAAAATTGTAGTGTAAGAGTAGCTTTCTTTTAGAAGAAAAATAATTGCGCAAAGAACCGTTGTAAATCTTAAGTGTTCTAAGTTAAGTGGTACATTAAGTTTTTGTAACGACGACACTCACTGACGTTAATCCAGCGTACCCCGAAAGCATGAACTATATATTTCTACTTTTTTATTCAATGAAGTAAAAGGCAGTTCACTATCACTATTAATATAGCTTATCAAATACCCATTGGTGAACATATGCCTCCCAAATAGATTACGACAAAGTACAACCCTTAGCTATCTACGTCAACCTGACTGACTTACATGTTTCCATCTACTCCGGGCTGCCTAACATTGTGCTTGCCATTTTCATTTTTTTATTTTCTTTTTTTATTATTTTGTTGTTGATAATAATATGCTGCTGGCCATCTTTCGGTTTGTTTCCCTTTGTCGCCACTTATAACATCCACGAGGTGATATAAGATAGTGGATATTCGTACATAAACAGTGGTAGAGCCACGCGGCAGCTTTTGCTGTCTCGCGGATGGGCCGGCTCGAACCGGGGTGGTACTACGACCTCACAGAAAACCAGCGTGAAGTAGAGGTTTACCTCTGCGTTTCGCTTGGTGAGTGCAGGTGGCCGGAAGCCTTTTTTACTGGAAATGAGACATTCCATCTTAGTCCTCACGGGTGACAACGCATCTACATTTTGATTTGTAATAGAGGATAGATGTAGATGTCTATGGGCCGCAGCAACCACTTACCATCAGGTGGACTGTGTGCTCGTTTGTCACCCTTATCCTATATAAAAAAAAATACACAGTGGCAGTACTTCGGTTGTAAGAACAGAAATTCAAACTAATTTAACATAAGCCACAATCGTTAAATTTGGCAAAAACATCTTTAGTAAACCTGCATGCCTCAGGAATAGAAATATTTCGAAGACATATGAAGTCTTAACTTCTTCTGTTCAATTTTTAAAATTAAGCTCAAGTATATAAATAGTGATATACCATTATTGTAGTTTTTGAAAATACGAGTAAATAAGGCTTCTACTTTTATTTGAAAATATCCTAAGTTGAATGTGATTTATGGGCAACAAGGTTTTTGCCTACCGATCTACCCTAACGAATGTGTGCGTGCGCAGTTAAATCAGATAAAATAATGCATTACCAGGCATTTTGGATTTTAAAAGTTAAAAAGGACAGAATGTTTGAGGTTTTTTTTTATTAATTTTCTTCACTGTTTTTCTATATTAGTTATTCTGAACCTTCTCTACAAAGGTGAACGGCAGATATTGTACTGCATACTTTTTGTTGTTTTATTATAGAATTTGTACCAAATTTTAAGGCAAATAAGCAATTTATTTTCATGATAGTATACTATTTTAAGAACTTCGGATTAATTAATATTATCAATAAAATATTTTAACAAATAAACTATAAGTTTCTATATGTATAATTACACAAATATCGAAATGATAATTAATTATTTAGAAATAGAAATAACCCTATATATATTTAAACACTAATATAACTAAGAATGCATAATTGTTGCATAAGATGATAATGGTTAACGATTTAATGATAGGAATGATTTTCGTCATCAATATTTTTTAGTTCAGATGGCAATTATTTATTGATAGGTAAAGAAAATATGTCTTTCAATTCTTTGCTGTTGTTTTTAATTGTGGTTTGTGACTACCATTACAAAAACAAAGTTTTCTTTTACCTACACTCAAAATCCCATCAGAACTTCATCATTATCAAACTGTTGCAGTCCGCTGCTGGATATAGATATCTCCTAATGCACCCCGCTGATTAGGTACGACCCTCACCTCAATCTACCTACTTAATGGTAAGTAAAATACTACAAAGATAGCGATAAGCAATGTAGAACATTTACTTTATCACCAAAACAATGTTTATGTCACTATATGTAACAATCTTCATAGTGTATCACTAGTACATAATCTTAAAAAATAAAACTGGTTATAACTTTTACGTCCTCAGTTTTAAAAATCTAAGAATTTATAAAGGGCTTGTCAATCCTACTAACTGCTAATTAAAATAAAAAAATATCTTAAAACACAAAATTTTATTAGCTATGCGAAATTCTCATACAAGCCTGCCGTTCTCCTTTGGCCCGTTATTGCAAAATAGCCCTGAGAATAAGGGTGACAAACGAGCACACATTCCACCTAATGGTAAATGCGTGATGTGGCCCATAGACATCTAAATTAATCCTTAATTAAGAATAAAAATGCAGACACGTTATAACTCCTGAGGACTAAGATGGAATGTCCCGTTTCCAGTAGAAAGTGTCTCCGGTTCTCTACACTCACCATACGAAACACAGCTGTATTAAGTTGCTATTTTACACTGGTATTCTGTGAGAGCGTGGTCCTTCCCCGTTCGAGCCGACCCATTCGTGCTACAACAATAATATAGCTGCAGCGGAGCTCTTCCACGTAAAAACACAATATTACGAAATAGGTCCATGTTCATTATTGAATTTTGATGTAGAGAAGAAGAAACGAAACCCCCAGATAACTTCGGAATCTGTACTACAAACTTTACAGTACATTTTGTATTACCCATATTGCAAAATAAAGAAATTCATTCATCAATAAATCAATTCAAAACTGTTATAAGCGTTCAATATGTGTTACTCATATATGTTAGCATTAGTCATTGCAATGAACACAGGTATTCAAGAAATACTCGTAATTATCATAATAAAGAAGTTTTGTATGCCTAGAATCCTGACTTTATTAAAATTATTTTTAATTAAAACTGTAATGCCACCAACTTCATAGTATAAAACTAAAGTCAAAGCCATACTAAACCTCTCTCTCTAAAAAATGCTACCAAATATCCGGTATGAAGATACTCGTAAGAGTTATGTTCGTAATATTTACTACATCGTAGAATATATTCAATTCAATTTATTATAAAAACATTTAGAAACATCAAGGTAGTAATTACCTCATTCCCAGGGGTTATTATCAGTCATGTACTATTTAGTAGTATAATAAACCTTACTAGACAATTTTTGCTTTAAAAATAATTTAAACTGCTTGATAGAAAAAGTCTGCATAATTTCTGGGACTTTAATTTAAAAGAGTACACATTGCCCCGGGAAGGAATTACTGACCCTTTGGATTCGAGTAACTGGTATAACTAACTTGTGCATGTTCACAAAATATGTTCTCGTAAATATATTAAGAGGCGAAAGTTAATATATTTATTTCTTTTAAATTTTCTCTAAGGCATTCCTTCGGACCTAGGTTGCTTTTATAGCTCTTTTTGCAAAACAAAGATAGTTTCAATGTTAGTCGCATTACTTCATAGAAAGATTCCATATGATATTATACTATAGAAACAACTAAAATAAACTAATTTAGCTGTTAGAAAAGCCCAATCTCACTTCCGCAAACAAAAAAGAATCTAACGATATCTCGTTTATCGTTACATTCCATTAACCCTTTAGGCTTAAATGCGGGCCAAGAAATAGACATAAATAAATACATACATACATATTATGACATACATACACGTACGTACATAAATACATACTATTGAAAAATATTAGCCTCC